>JAHZMY010000244.1:0-12109 GCA_027743915.1 Seira sanloemensis
CTGTGTAAAAACTCGTCATTGTGAAATC
Source organism: Seira sanloemensis (assembly GCA_027743915.1). Taxonomy (NCBI): domain Eukaryota; kingdom Metazoa; phylum Arthropoda; class Collembola; order Entomobryomorpha; family Entomobryidae; genus Seira; species Seira sanloemensis. Next base: position 29 of record JAHZMY010000244.1, read on the forward strand.
ACATTACCGTTCTCATCCTGTAAATGGCACACGGAACCAAATACAATCATACTTCTGAGCAATTATACCATTTTTTTTGCCAAACTCACCTTTCATATCATCCTAAGTATTAGAAACAGGAGCAGTCTCATTTCACCCCGATTCCCAAAATTAAGCAATTTTAACAATCAAGTCACCTCGTAGGTACCTGTGCACATGTATGCAGAATCACATGTAAAACGGAACAGTTTTAACAATTTTGTTCAAATCGGCATCAAATTCGTAGATGAAAAACTTGCATTATTAGCATATTCGAAATTCGGGAAGGCAGGGACTCGGCAATGGCTTCATAACTCCTGAAAAACAATACCGAGAAGACCTCGAATGTTCCAAATGAGCCCATTACGAATATACTTTTTTCTCTGTATGTGTCTTTTTGTACAGTTCAAACGGCATCAAAATGAAAAAGCGGATTAGCATGTAGAATCAATTAAGTCGGCTTAATTTTATCCGTGTTGGGAAGTTTTAACGATTGTGCCCTGACTTATGTTCTCCGTTCAGTTTTTGGGCCACCTTTAATCTGTCGTTTTTGTTAAACAAAATAATAATAATATTAAGTCAATGCAAAGTTTTGTGGAAAGGCAAAACCGTCGGCAGAAATTTTCCCATTAATGGGTATTGTTATGATTGTCATTATTCCCCGGCTCTGCGTTTCATCTCAATTTTGCGGTGTGCCGTTTTCCAAGGAACTAATGGTGAAATGGAGACTTGAAAGGAGAGAAAGTCGAAGAGGAAAGTACAAAGACGAGGAAAGTCACATGTTCTTTGCCACATACATGTACGGGGTGGAGCTATAGCCTTACACGTGATCGCATTCTCTCAAACATTCCAAAGTAAGTTGAGATGAATGTCGAAGCGAAATCAACAATTTTCAGAAAAGTCTCCTTGTCATCTATACGGCCATTACCTTTTATGGAGTTGTTGTATTGTTGTTGTAGTCGTGCAGAATGAGACAGTAGCGATGGCTTTATCCCCTGAATTATGTGAGGAGAAACTTACATATCCCAGTAATTTGTGGGGGTTTGGGCGTGACAATCACATTACGGAAAAATATACCGTTTAATTTAATTACAATGAATGGGACGTTTTCTTGTTTGAAGGAGTCGAAATTGTCCAAAAATAGCATTGTGAGCTCAGTTCGGCGATTGCTTCATATGATTGGGGCAGAGCTAATGTGGAGGTAGTTAATGGGACATCATTACATTCACATTGTTGTTGTGGTGAAATTTTCAAAAAGGTAATGGAATGTTATCATCAAGGAGAGAAAATGAGGTAAATAACTTTTCTTCTCCAATTTCCCACAATTAAGAATACTATGAAGAAAACTACGGCTCCAAGATGAATATTTAAAGCTGAAAAGCAAATTCTCAATGCTTGTAAATCCATACTCACGGCCTGAATTCTCGTTTAATTGTATCACAATATCCCAATTCCAAAGCCAGCCAGCAGTTTGTGGGGCATTCCGATACAAATGAATGAATATGGCAAGGCTTAATTAAGGAACAATTTATACAAATATTTAGCAGAGTACATCCTTAACTTTTTGGAAATTGCCGTGGCATTCCTTTACAAATACCTTCCCATTTCCAGGATTAAGCTCCCTTTATTTCCACCACGGGATTTATCCTCCTGTTTACCCAAAATTATGGTTAGAGAGTACAAGCGCTTTAATAGCCTAGACGTTGAACAACCTTTGAAAATGTTTTTTTTGGAGTTTTCCTCGTTTTAAGCGGCATGTTTAAAAGATGGGTTCGTTACTAAAACATCGCCTGCCTCACCACGTTCCTTCGTTGTTCCTCTTTGCCCTTGTTTCTCTGCAGCCCGTTTTGTGATGAAATGAGTGAATGAATATTCAAATAATGGCGATGATCATCATTGCAACTTTTATGCGGGAAAGTAATAAAAGGAAAAGGAGAGGCAAGATGAAAAGCCATATCTTATTATTAAGGCTCTCTCCTTTTCCTCTTGTAGCTTTCCTCTTGAAAGGAAAGTGTAAAAGGAAGAAAAAAAAGTTTTTTTCGAGACAGGCTCTTACGTGTATACGCTGAACACGGATGATGTCAACAGGTAGGGATTATAATAAAGATGATGATTATCATCGTCATCAGCACATCACGTAATTTCTTTTTATAGCATGAAAACAAGCTGTGATACGTGTATACGCTGAACACGGATGATGTCAACAGGTAGGGATTATAATAAAGATGATGATTATCATCGTCATCAGCACATCACGTAATTTCTTTTTATAGCATGAAAACAGGCTGTGATGCACAGGCGGAAAAGGTTTCTTTGAAAGATTAGGATTTTTAAGGCTGTGCGTGCCTAAATATTTATGATTGGCCGATTCAACAATTACCGTCAATATTTTATGGACGCACGTGGAAATAATGCAATAAGCTTAATTTGTCTGACAGTAGTTTTTCAGACTTCCATCAATATTTAAAACCAAAATAAGGTACCCATAACAAATTAATCTTTGCAACTGAACTTCAAGTCAAGAAACCGGAATAACTTGGAACAACCTGTTAACTTTTAGATTAAAATTAACTTCAGAAATAAATAATTTTGCGCCGATTGATGCACGTACCCAAGCTCCAAATCAAAAATGTATATATTTCAGTTCAGTTAAAATGATATGAAAATGTAAGATACATGTATGTATGTACATACGTTCATACTTATGTATTTACATTAAAACAGCCCAAAATACAAATTCCAAGTTTCAACTCACTCCCAATTACAGAGGACAATAAGGCCTAGCCAATAACTTGATTGGCTTCTGATTGCTCCCCCAGAGTCACTCACTGTACAAGTAACAGACTACAAATTTCCACTCGCAATTTATTTCCCTGTAATGAACTACAAGCACGAAATTGGAGGATGGGTACCGTTGCCTATCATCATCTCATGAGTCTGATTGCTCCCACAACTATGTATATACTATATATTTTTCCCCATTTTCTTATCAATTCCTCATAGGCATTGCATCACCAATATAAATGTATTGGGCGCGGTAGCAAGTTAATTTTGTCTTCCATTTTCTGCTACGCTTGCAACAAAAAACGTTATTATCATAATAGGGTAATGCGTGTGCATCATGCATGTGTGGCTCTCATTTTCCTTCCTTGTCCAACAGTTTCTGTGTCTTGTCTTGAGGAAAGCGATTACATTCATTTTTTCTCTTCTTCTTCTTCTTCTTCTGAGGCATCGTTTCACCAAAAAAGAGGGTAATAACAACCATCATCATCGTCATACAGAGTTTTCTTTTTTCTATAAAAATTATGTGTGAGTTAAGTCGATCTCGTCCGTGTTTTTGTGGTACTGGCCTATGTAGTTTTTTTTCGTCTCTGGTGCACCTGATTGCTTTTAAACTGGTGAAGTCACCCAGCAGACTTGAAAGGAGGGGAGTTGCTAAGAAATTTCGGATGGAAAGCAATTTTTCTCTCACAAACACAGTCGCACTCTCGTCTTCCTTTCTCTCTCTCTCTCTCTCTTACACATAGAAATCAAGCTTGGGAAAAGCCGATGTGAAGGAGAAAAAAGGGAGAAAAAAAAAGAAAGAAGCGAACTAACCAATTTTCTTGCTGACTATTGCCCTTTTTGTTGTTCACTAGAGAAAATATCAGAATCATCAGTCTTTCTTTCCTCTTTTATTTTCCTCGATTCGTTCACCATTCCATCTCATCCTTCTCTGCCGAGCTCTGACACGATAAAAAACATCATTGGTCCATCCATCCAAGTTTTCCATCCTGTTACGAAAACTTTTTTTCCTTCTCTTCTTCTACTTTTTTTCTGGGGCTAAACTGTGAAATAATAGTAATAAAATAGTTTATGTCCTTGGAATAAGGAATGAAATGGTGAACTGGCTCTTTTTTCCTCCTTATATACGGCACAATTATACTAACCAACGAGAGAGAGAGAGCAAGTTGTGAGGAGGAAGGGAGAAACAATCCATTTTCGAAATAGATGTTTTGCTCCTTAAAAAGGGCAGGGAATTCCGCTCGAGTTTCGTTGATCATCCCATTTTTGCTGATGCTATATGATATTGCTGATTTGACTGAAATGCAGTGAGAGAGAGAGAGAGCGAAAAAGTTTTTCCGTTGTGGATAAATTGTATCTATACGTAAGGAATTAGGAGAGGTTCAGAGTTTCCTACAATTTTTACAGTTTTAGTCGAGAAAAAAAATACTCGCCCTATTTAAGCCTCATTTGAGATGGATTGATAGGAAGAAAAGGAAACGTTCTTATTGTGCCCAAGCTCACACTCACTATGTGTAAGGAACTGACAAAGACTGACATCCTTTCATTTACCCTTATTTTCTGCCGAGAGGTGGGACCCACCTGGCTGCCTTTTCTTGTTTTGCGGGGCCACCCACACCCACACACTCACACCTGGAGGAAACTTTTCATGTGTGTAAATGTGTGAGTGTGCACACAAACACAAAGTCCCCAACTTGGAGAAAGTCACGAGTGTGTGATAATGTTTTCATGGGAAATGTTGCAAACAGCTTGAGTTTCTCTCTCTCTCTCTCTCTTCCTGCTTTTCGATATCCTATTGATTAGACGTCCCCAGCCGTTTTTGCGTGACTCCGATTATCACTCGTAATTTACGGTGATGACGCGGTGTTTCATACCACCCAACAGTGACAAATTGGTCTGTCCTGGTACTATGTATGTATATATGCATGTATATACCTCCTTCGTTTTCCCATTTTCTTCCGAAAAAAAAAGAAATATGTAGGTATAGAGAAATGGGAAACTCTCCTCCTTTACATCGTTTTTTCCCCACGCGGAGGATCCATAAGATCATTCATTCCAATTTAAATGGACAGAGACGAGGACTCCTCGCGTCTTTTTTCCTTTTTGGCCTTCCACATTTTTTCCCATTTTCCTCTCCCATCCAGAAAAAAGCCGTCCAATTTGAACTGTGAGAGAGAGAGTAGAGTGTGTAATGATGACCCAGGCTCATCCTCCATTTTCCCTTTAAACCGTCACATATTTTTGTGCGCAAAGAGAGAAATAAATATAATAGTGGGTAAGAAAAGGAAGTGGAGTGGAGTAATGCGAGATAATACTTTGGGAACGGAGATGCTCATTGAAAACTAAAGGAGTCTCTCAGGGGAGTTTCCAGTGGCTTTACTCTAAATGACAGGTTCTTTTCTTTTTTTACTTGACATCGATTCTTTTTTATTAGCCTCTACCTCCTTTCCCTCTAATATTTTTTTTTCGCCGTATGCAAATTCAAGAGCAAAAGGAAAGGAGGCTTGGCCCTAGGAAAATAAAAAGGCACGTAGACTTCACCTATAAGCTGTTCCATAATAATAACTTGTGACTTAGTTCGTATATAAGAGGTTATCGTACACAGCGACGGCCTCATCATTATCATCATTTCCCCCCATTTTCCCCCCTCCGAAGCCAATAATGGACTGAGGGAGCAAGGCATGTATGCACTTTTCTCTCTCAGACTCATAAGTAAGTCCATATGGATCTGTAGAGCTTTCTCTTATTCCTTTTCCCGCTCTTATTACTCCACTGTCTCTCCTCAACGACATTGTATCCTTATCCTCGGCTTCTGGAAACAGAGATACTCTGGTGGAAAAAACGGAGCAAAACATTACACATCCATATGCATGTGATTATCTCCGGTTGACTAGCTTCGTAGCAACCAGCGAACCAAGAAAATACAAGAAAAAAACACAGCAGCAGCAAATGAAGATCAAGTCAAGACTTTTGTAGAAGAAAGTATGTACTTTTTTTTCTCTCTTTCTCTACATCCTTGAAACATTGGACTTTTTTTCGTGGAATCCACTTCCCTTCCCCAATATCAAGTAGGAATGTTTAGAGGGATCAACTTTTTTTCTCCTCTTTTCTTTTTCTGTCCGTTATGTCCCGAAGGATACTTTTTCTCTGTATCAAGAGATTCCCGTCTTGAGACATGGACAAGCCCTATCACAAAGTATAAATTGGAAAGGAGAAACAAACAAAATAAAAAAACCAAGATTCTCTTATTTCCATATTTTCTTTCTACCATCATGAATTGCCAAAGGCGGCTTTTCCTCCCTTTCACAATGGAACGGGTAAATATTACCGTGGCAACTTGAAAGGAACAAAAGACAATGGGGAATCCTCCTTATTATTTGTTATCGATCCGTGAGCATGTGTATGTATCATGTGTGTCTATTTCCTGTAAAAACAGAGGCTCTTTTCCCCGTAATCCAGTCTACTTTTTTTGGCTGCAATAAGCATATTTTTCTCTGGATGTGATGAACTCAAAGAAAGGAGAGAGCGAGAAAGAGAGCGAGGTTGTAATGATAAGCCCAAAAAAGGGAAATAAGGATGATGATGAGGTCATACAACACAATTTTACCCGTACCCACCACCACCACCACCACTACAAGGGAAAAAGAGATAGATTTGCCGTGTAATAACAAAACAGAAAAAAATTGATAGGTTTTTTTCTCTCTCCTCTGCACCAATGTTTCCCAATGAAACTCGAGTGGCTATAAAAATCGGTTATTTCCTTGTTTCCTCGTAATCTCATCCTTTTCTCCCCACATTATTTTTCTTCATCGTCACTTTTCCCTCATCCGGGGACGAGTTTGTCGTTGAGATGCCTTTTCTCTTTTTTTTCTGTTACCTATGTAAAGGAATACGGTGAAGGAAAAGCCACCTCATTTCCACTACATTCATGTGGCGTCTTTCCTCGCCTTCCTCCATTTGCTCTGCAATGAATGCCCCAGGGAGATTCTCAACGGGAAAATAATACATGCATTTATTATTGGGGTGGCGGGGAAAGGTGATGACGACGACTTTCTACACTTTTTTATATTCTCTATTTCTCTTGCTCACAAAGAAAGAGAGAGAGTCACTCCATGTGTTTTCCCATTTCGACAAAGACAATTTTTTCCATCAAAAAGGAAACGCGAAATAGATTCGAGGGGAAATATGAAGAAAAAGGTTGTAAAAAGGCCATCTCACGATCCAATGTTCTGTGAGTCCATGTGACTACAATTTGTCGGTTAGTTTTTTTCTCCTTTCGCTGTACAAATACATGGAGACAGAGAAAACCTTTGGTAATCTAATATGTATTGTTTTCCATCAAATAAAATGAAGATATGAAGAAATGAAGAAATGAACCATCAAAAAGGAAACGCGAAATAGATTCGAGGGGAAATATGAAGGAAAAGGTTGTAAAAAGGCCATCTCACGATCCAATGTTCTGTGAGTCCATGTGACTACAATTTGTCGGTTAGTTTTTTCTCCTTTCGCTGTACAAATACATAGAGACAGAGAAAACCTTTGGTAATCTAATATGTATTGTTTTCCATCAAATAAAATGAAGATATGAAGAAATGAAGAAATGCACCAGTGCAGGTGGAATAACGCTTGTTTTTGACAAAGTTTTTGTGTGTGGAGAGACAAGGAAAAAGTAATGTAAAACTATATAATTCGACTACTTTATCTTTAGCAGTAATGCGGAATTTTTTTATTCCATTTCATTTTTATGATTATCTTTGCTAACTTTAGCTTTAGCTACTCAATATGCATATATCCAGCAAAAGGATAGTCGAGAAGGGGAAACAAATATAATATTTTTTTCTTCTGGACTATATTTTATTGTGTAATTTCAGATATGCAATTTCCCTCTTTCTCCCTGTCTCTCTCTCTCCCCAACTATCGCAAACAATCCCATTTCGCCAATTGGAAAAAAATGTAATAGCACATGTGTATCAGTAATCCGGGGGCATCGTTTTTTTTGTGCCCTCTGTGGAAGTGCGGAAACCCGAAGCATATTTTTCATGTGGAGAGGTGACCTCCGACAAGCGAAGGGAAGAAAAAAGAGGTTGTTTGTAAGAAACCCAGCTTTCTCCCTTCAGGCTCCACCCAATTCTGATCAAGGTAATAAATTTTGCTTGTTATGTCTTATTCTTATTGTTAGATCGGAGCTCACTCCTCCTACATGGAACAAGACGTTAGATAGCGATCAGCTTTTTTCTTTTCTCTTTTGCCTTGTGCACTGCTTAAATCTATCTGGAGATGGTGTTCCCTTGTGAGGAACAATGACAATAAAAGATACACAAGAAAATAAGAAAAAAATATACATTTTTCTCTCTGAGGTCTTATATTTTTGTTCCCGTTATAATTTCGGTTGGCTGCGTCTCCATATAAGAATTTGGGATAGATGACATATGACATTATCAAAAAACTGGGAAGAAATTTTTTCCCCTTTTTTCTTCTTACTTTGCATTAACAACTCTTGAACAAAACAGAGAATATCCTAAACAAACTTACTCATGAAAAGGAAGTAGTTCATGTTTCAAAACTTAACATGTCATTCTGGTCCACCAAGCACACGGCTTACCATCAAGTTCCCATATGGCTAGGGAAAAAAATTATTTTTTTTTCTTCTCTCTCTTTCTTTCTTTGCCTACTCACTCTGTTTTTTTCGCAAAGTTTTTTTCTTCTTTGGAAGAAAGTAGTCGAGTTGAATGCCTGCCTCCATCCTTCATGCGTGTATTTTTAGTTGATCAATTTGAGGGAAGAAGATAAGCTGAGTCATCCCGTCCTTCAACCACACAAGTATACGTATATTTTTCTCTCCAGTGCTTATTTACAAACATTTTTTCTGTTGATTTTGACTTGTTTTATTTTTACATTTGAGCGCGATGGCGACTTCAAGAAAAAAAATGGAAAGGAGGAAACGAGCATGAGAAAAAATGAAAGTCTTTCCGTTCCTCGACTGACATCTGAGCAGCGAAGAGTGAGTGGAGGCTTGATGTAATGTGAAATGTATCTACTTCCACTGTACAAGATACGTGTATTTCTCGGGAAAAAATATGTCTGCAGCTTTTTTTTTCTCTGGTGAACAATGATGAGATGAGCATGGAATTGCTGAAATAAGCTCCTTTTTTACTGGCTCGTTGAAAGGCACATTCTCCTTTCCAAAGATCTGTTTACATTGGGTTTTTGAATGTGTGTGGTTTTTAGTCTTCAGGCCCGTTGAATATCCATCAACTGTCGGAAACGGCTCATCGTGCTGTAGAGAAGGTGGGATGGTCTTTGCAAATTCACTTGATTCTAAAAATCGTGCAAGGAAAACTTTGAAAAAAGGGAAATTTTAGTTAAATCAACTCAAAGTTCCGTGAGGACAAAATATTTTATGATATTTCCGTGGGAAAAGGATTGGCGTATTTTGTGCAAAATTTTGAGTTATACATATTGGATCTAAATTACAGTTTGTGATTGAAAAAATGTAAAAACCGGAGAGTTGCTATTATCGTGTTCTGGGCTGATCCGCATTTAGTAAAAAATACTGCAAAAATTAACTAAAACATTTGAAATATTTAATGGATCAATCAATCATCTTTGATGATGTTTTTTCAAGTAATAATAATCTAAATATCCAACTAACGCAATTTTTTCCTCAAGTTTTCTTTCCAAAATTTCAAAGTAACCGACAGCCACCCTTTCAGACCACCATGATGACTTGCAAAATCGCCCTCTTTTTTATTTTCTCCAGCTCCATATTCTGCTTTTCTGTAAAAGTCTGCATATATTTTTTCGAGTTCATCTTCCCGGCTACTTTCCCCATGAAGATGATGGAGCATGTTTCTTGTCACCCGCTAAGACCACAGTCTCTCTCTCTCTCTCTTCTCTTGTTTGTCCATCCATTCCGAAATTTAATGTTGGTTCTCAGTTGCACATTTTCCTTTCAAATTTCTACTTGACTTCTTCTCGCCATTTTCACATGCTCTTGAGCAGTTTGAAACAAGAGTTGTGAAGAAAGGCAGCGAGATGAAACTTTCTTTTTTTTATTTCTACTCGACTGGCTGGACTAACATAGAAAAAAAATCCCATTTTTCTTATTCAGACCACGATAATAGCAAAAAACGCAAGACAAAACTACGGAGACAAAATTAAGAATTTTTTTTTTGAGAAAAAGAAACTCGGGAGGATTAGTTTGTCTTCTGTGATCCTCTATCATCATCGTCGTCATACATACATTCAAACATACTTTTGCTCCTGTACAAAAATACTCCATGGTGCCTTTTTTCGACAAAAGCCCACTTAATCAGCATTGTTGTTGTTTGCTCATGATGATGAAGATGAGGCTGATGCTCATCTAGCTTAGGACTTCTTTTTTTCGAAACTGTTCCGAGCCACTTAAGAGACAGGTTTTGTGCTCTGTCTGCGAACACACGAGTACGTCTCCCTTTAAATTTGCTCACTGAGCTGGACATTTTCTCCGGGTTGGAATGACTAGTATACAGATCAACCATCGGAAGAAAAAAACCTGAACTGGTTCTTCTCATTAAAAATGTTGCTTTTTCCCTTCCCTTCTGTTTCATTTACTCCAAGGTAATTAATGACACGGGCCTGATTATGTAGTCAAGAAGTAGCAATTGAGTCGAAGCCTAATCTCACTTTCAGCAAGGCCAATGAGTACACACTCCAAAAAGCCATANTTTTCCCTTCCCTTCTGTTTCATTTACTCCAAGGTAATTAATGACACGGGCCTGATTATGTAGTCAAGAAGTAGCAATTGAGTCGAAGCCTAATCTCACTTTCAGCAAGGCCAATGAGTACACACTCCAAAAAGCCATATATACATACATATAAATACAAACTCATCTTTTTCCCTCCTTCTTCTGATTATGTTGATTCAATAAAAAAAACTCACGTGAATTACAAGGTTGATTAGCAACCATAACTTGAACAAAAATATGCATATATTGGGATAGAGTGATTTTCACATCATCTCGCCGAAAACATGCTGAGGAAGATCAGCACTGCGAGTAAGTAATAATGGCAAATGGGTATTTGAGTTCCATTCAAGAGGATGAAAATGGACTCGCTTCCTTGTCGCGGTTTTATCCCATTTCGAGGAAAAAGCCTATTCGAGGAAAAAGCCTTCTCAGCTTTTAGGATTCTCCACAGCATTTTCGGAGAGAGGACACGGTAATCGAGGAAGAATGGAATGTGTACATACTTCCATATATTCATACATGCATGCACGCAAGGTGATGCATGGTGCAGGTAGAAAGTCAGCACATCACCGACTGCTCCTCATCCCATAGCAAGTGAGCTTAAAGGGATGAGTGAGTTTTTTTTCAAGTGTCCTCTTCTTATCTCATATCTTCCATCACAACTCCATCTCTTCTCTCCTGATAGCTGCATGGGACTGGGAAGAAAAAAATGGATAAAATATGCGAAGTGAAGAGAGGAGAAGGGACTGTATAAAATATTTTTGTGGTGGGCTGCAGCAATAACCGGGACATGTCCATCATCACTCCATTCCGCTGATGTGTTCATTCAACTTGTTTATCATGATCAACATGATAATCATCGTGTGTCTCATTCTCTCTCTCTCTCTCCTCAATCTCCTTTCAATCTTGTCAAACTCGTAAAATATTGGAAGCTAGTTTGTATGCACATTTCGCTGTCGCGGGGAAAGGGAAACTCAGGTGATGCCGATATTAAGTTGGAGCACACAGCCACAGCCATGATGAGGATGATGGGGCTTGGATGAACCCCAGAAAATGTAATTTTCTTGCTGAACTTGTGTATATCTAAACTTGGATATATTGTGTTGGCCAACATCAGCATTCCCATGATTTAATGTGGATGATGGAGTGGAGACACATTCGACTACATGGATATATGTATAATATAAACACAGACACAGAGATTTCACATGATTTACAGATTGGAAAGGAGGAGAAAGTGTCTCCAGGTCTTGTGTGAAGGATGGGTGGAGGTGTTTTTTTTCTCTCGACATTTTTTGATGGACTGGCTTGATTTCGGTGAGCGGGGAGAGTGGGGCTGACGATGCTGATGATAATGATGAGGATGAGAGAGCCCATTAGTCGCACTTTATTCTTTCACTCGTGTGCCTTTCACCAACCAAAAAATCTGAGGGATTCATCAACAACAGGGACAAAAACGGAAAATTGATGAAGAGCGGATCGACGACGAGTTTGTCACAAGTTGAGGGTGGATGCAGAATAAATGCAGCGTTTTTTGGGGTGATTGCGAACT
>JAHZMY010000245.1:0-20151 GCA_027743915.1 Seira sanloemensis
CAGTTGATAGCTATTATGAAAGCATCAAAAGCCTGGTGAAAATCACAGTCTCTACGACTACAACTCCAGCAGAAGAAACGGTAATGGAAAAAGTTTTTTTTTGCGGCGAAAAGATAAGGATAAAAGTTTATCAGAAGAAATAATGGTCGTGCTCTAGTGTCTCACATAATAATAATAGGGTGTTCTTGAAAGCTCATTAAAGCGCTTTATCTCATTTTGAGCGCCGAGTGTGCTTCAGTCAAGGAACGACGGTGCTTTTGCGAGTTACGAGGTCACCACAATACCCCACAGCCAAACTCGTAGAGAATTTGTCGATAAAGCGGGCGGTGTAATGATAAATGTGAGACGGTTATATGAAGGAAGTATGGAGTTGGAAATGCCCTAATTGCTTATCTTCTTGGACAACCTGGACAAAAGTGCAGTGCGAGTTTGGCTTTGTAGTTGGCTCTTGCATATAGTGTACCTATCAGTGGCTAACCGCCTATGGGGCGAGGTGGGGCACCGCCCCAGGACCGGACTCCTTGGAACCGGAGCAAGGGAACAAAAATGCACAATGCAAAAAAGTCAAGTTAAAGTAAAATATGGAAATAAAATTAGTGCTGCGTTTTTTGCAACTACATTTTCTGTTTCTTTCCAAAAATCGTAGGATGTGATTTTTACTCAGAATTGCTTCCAAACACATTGCATAAACACATGAAATTTGACTATCAATTTTGTCAGTATTTTCCCTATTTCATAAAAATATACAATTTTCGCTCTTCCAACTTTTCTCTAAATCCAATAACTACATGTTTCCCATCCCAATTTTTTAATGGTCATGAGAATATATTTATAAAAGTATCAACTTTCTAAACATTCTTCCTGTTTCCTCCAAAAAGAGCTCACTATTTCACCTACGATTGTCAATACTCTCAAACTTTTATCAAAAGTCTTTGATCCTACTTAAATTCTATTTATTTCCAAATCCATATTAGCTTTCCCTATTTTCCCCTCCGGTGGGGTCACACTTGATCTGAGCGCCCCAGCGCCGGACCGATAGCCGGCTAGTCTCTGTGTATGCATATTCTCATATGTCCATATTCTAATATGTGATGGAAACTGCAAAATGCTAATTGGGAGTAAGGTCCGAGTCTTTCCATACCTTGTGACTGGGAACTCCTTCGATGCTCACAATGAATCCAACCCCGCAAGCGTCCTTCTCGAGCACCGGGTCATACAATCCGTCCTTCTGCGGGCCCTCCCATCCCCACATCTCCTTCTCCCCAAACTCAGCCTCAGCAACATGACTCAATCCTAGTTCACTCTGAACTTGATCATCATCACCACCACCACCATTCCCTAAAGCGTCGCTGACATCCCCCTCACCACCCCACTTGTCACCCACTTGAAACTCTTGGAGCAGTTGCTGTTCGCCCTCCTCTCCTTCTCCTCGCACTTCCGCTTCCAATTCCGACTCCAACCTCACCTGCTGCTGCTCATCGTCTTCTTCGTGCCTTTGTTGGGATGACAAGTCCTCGACGAATATGCCCATTCTATGGGGAACGAGAGTGCAATATGCGACACAGAGATCCCTTCCTTCAAGCACCTCCACTCACTCTCCCTTTCACCAACTTACTTTTCCTCTTTCAATTATTTCACAAAAACTTTGTTTGTTTTTTCGTTTTTTTTTGTTTCTGAACAATGCTTATTTCACCTTGTCTTTGAGTCAACTTAAGTGTTTATAAAAGCTTGTAGAATTAATTGTCCTTTATGAGATAAATGTACAGACTAAAATTATTTACACATAAGTTCCTCTAAAATGCAATGTCTTCCTTCACGACTTTTCGTGCACACCAAAAAATATTGTTTTATAGGAAAAAAATCCGCTTCCGTTTACACTTTACATGGCCTTCTTTCAAACTAATAAAAACACACGAAAAAAACCTTGCTTCAGCATACGAAATTAAAGATGGATTTTTTCGGGGTTTCCGGAGAAATCGATAAGTTAAAAAAATCAATTTGAAATCCAAGTCAAGCTGTTTAGGTTCTTCTTAAACAAGGCTCCAGCACGTTGCATAAAATATGCAAATGAAATTAACCCTTTGCTCTATACTCGGGATATATATTTTTCGGTATTGCAATATCTGAATATTGTGAAATATATGGATTTTTTTTCTCCGGAATGAGGCTAGTTTTTTGTGTGTGATGATGAACCTTATGGAAATCGGCACGACAAAAAAAGTTGTGTGTGTTCACGAGGAAGGATGCGGGCAAACTGATTTGGCTTTGAGAGTAGTGGTTGCTCTCTCTCTCTCTGCATCACAGTTTAGCCTGCAGAGAAGGGTTACTTTTTTCTTAGCATTACGTTAGAGTTAGAGTGTAGAGCTGAAGCTAAAAAGCAGAATGGTGTGTAATATTCGTAGAAGGGATTTCGTAGGCAATGGCTTATACTTCCATAAAAAGAAAGAGGAAAAGAATTTTTCTTGTGTCCGCAGAGCTAAACCAGCTCCCCGTTTATTTATAACGTGTGTGTAAGAAAGAGTGGATAAAAAGCATGGAGCTCCAGCAGAAAGACGAGAGTTGTCGAATGGCCCACGAACGATGAGAAGGGATCGTTTCAACTTCCAATGCAATCGTCATCAATCCTCTCTCTCTCTCTCCAGCTCTCAAAGTCTCGAATTCATTAGACCATTCCTCCGATTGACAGGATGGAATATGGAATCATGTGGAAAAAGTTTAATTTCTAATGACACAGAGAGAAACAAGAAATACAGCTAAAGACAAGCCATGAGAGAGTCATGTGTAAGTGTGGGTCGCAGGGATTTCCGTGGGTAATGATGGGTGGGAAATGGGGTATGGTTTTCCACCCACTCAAAAAACATTAGACAAAGTGGGAAGTAAAATGCTTCATTTGGGAAATGGCAGACTTGACGATTTATACAAAAAAGATTAAAAAGATCAAAGCAGAATATTGCAGTCATTTTTGCCTTCTAAAGGATTTTTTGGATGAATTTGGTCAATTAAAAATGAGTAATTTCAACTACAATCGTCGTAATGTTACTTTTACTATATTTGTATGTAACTTTTGTATATATTTCCGTGTATTTCTGGCTGGCTATCCTAGATTATGTCTTTGTTGTGTGCATATTTCTTGGATTTTCCGTAATTACCCAGGGCCGTAATTTCATTTCCCCGTGGGAAAAGGCAACCTCTGTTTTGGGTTTTAAGAAAAAAATGCCGCGCCTTGGAAAGCTACCTTCGCAGACGAGATCGCACTTTGTAATACTGACTTAAATATTTGCGTAGCTGTCCCTATTTCAATTAATCGCTATAATCTCTATTATTCACGTTCCAGCTTCGTTTACTACTCGTGTTCTCTAAAGTTGACAAAGGAAGATTACATTCATCGTTGCATTATTAGCACCCTACAAATACTTTTGTTTTTATTGGGAGAACAAAAAGTTTCCTTGAAAAATATTTGTATTGCAAGGAGCTTAAATGAAGGGATTTCATTAAATGGATGACGCTTCTTGTTCTTAATAAGTATATTCTTGATGTTATTGTTTTGCTTGTGAGCAATGGAAATATTACATGTTTGCAAAAGAACAAAAATTATAGATTAGCGGTATGCGGCGAAAAAAAAACAGACGAAAATGTTGCATGTGACCTTTCCGAGGTAGCGTGTAATACGATGAAGCTGATACGCGTCAATAAAGAGGCAGCAGCGAACGAAATAATTGAATTGGGAACGAATCATTTTTTCATGAGAATGGCACACGAACGGCGACACCTTCCTCTTTCACCTTTTACCTTGAGTGTCATCCACCGCCTTCTCTCTCGTTCGTGTCATCATCAAATATCAAAAATTCCATTACGTTACAAAACCCTTGCATTTATTGATCAGCTATGTTGGTGAGTACGAAACGTATTATGGGTCATTTTAAAACATCGAAAAGGCTTAAAGGCTGGTCTTGTGGACATTTTAAATTTTCGAAGGTAATATACCTAGAGTACTGTCTGGAAAAATGGCTACTTAAATGCTATTTAAAATACACAGCATATCGACCGTGAATACGGAAAAATGGTAATATGCTCGGGTTGGATTTTGGAAAGTGGCAACATGATTTTGTTGGATTATAGAAAAGTGATAATATGCAATGCATTTTAAATAGCATATTATATTTCCACTTTTCCAAAATTCAACTGAAGCTTATTTCCAATTTTCCATATTCTCGGTCGATATAGTAGCCATTTTTCCAGACGCCACTCTAGACATATAGCTATAGTCAACTTTCCTTATTCACGGTCGATATTCCAATAAATGACCAAGTTTATTAACTGAATTTTCACAGATGTCAACTCTTTTGTAATGAAATTTTTGGAATAAGAAAGTTTGCTTTTGGAGCCTACATCATATGAGCCCTTGCAAAGTTTCCAGAAGCACATGGTTTCCATGAACACATGAACTTTCTGAGAAAAGGTAAGCCAATACTCGTCTCTTATTTGGCGGATTTCCTTGCACAATCTCGGTTTCCGTTCCGGGAATGATTTAACGATATTTTGGGTAGGTTGCGGTTGCGGTCATCCCAAATAGAAATTCGATACTGCTCTCATTAAATTGCCGTTACGCTATACATACACCGATACACCACCACACATATGTATGTATTTTCGCTTATCTTGGTCTTGGTCTCACTGTATCGGAATTCAAGCTTTATTAGCAATATTGGGAGTCCATATTGGGAGTAGGCATCCTTGCAAGCAAAAACGAGGAATTTGATTACTAAACGGAACCGGGCAACCAGACTGGCCCATACTTCCACTGCCCCACAATTCTAAGTGAAGTGCATCGTAATTGGGAGTCCATATTGGGAGTAGGCATCCTTGCAAGCAAAAACGAGGAATTTGATTACTAAACGGAACCGGGCAACCAGACTGGCCCATACTTCCACTGCCCCACAATTCTTGGAGAAGTGCATCGTACATTTTTATAAAAGGGTAATATTTCTTGTTCTCATGTCACATATTTCCAGAGACCAGAGAGTCACAAGAAGAGGCAGACGAAGCATGGATTTCCATTTTGTACGAGAGAATGCAATGCAGCTCTTTCCTCTCTCGTCTTTTTTTTCTGCCCTTTCGCGGAGTTGAAGAGGTGAAGTTGCCTTTTCTCTGTGTCTACGGACCAGCAAAAGTCTCGGGACGGATTCGGTCGCTCTCTCGATACCTTTCGACTGTGTGGTGGAGGTGGTGATGGTGGTGGTGGTAGTGGATGCAAAAGCCCTAGTGGAAACGCGAGACGTCACTTGCACACAATAACGTCTTTGTTTCTTCTCTCAAAGTCTGTGAGGACATGAGGTGGTAGGTCCTCGCGCTGGAACAGGACTCTGCCTTTGTTTAATTGTTGGATTGGAGTCGGGAGAAAAATTATAATTGGTGAATATCATTTTGGACGTCCAAAACCTTGCTGACCAAAAGTGTCCCTTACTCCAACGCTATTTATACAATGTAAAGAATGGGAGATTTATATTGGCTGGGGGCATTGTGAAACAAATACATAGAATGGGTTCAGCGAACGTTTTGGGCAGTTTTGAACATTTTTTCAGGAAATTTTTTCCATCCCACCGGAAAAGAAAAAAATACGATAAATCCCACGTTACCTAGTTTTTTTTAAAAAATTGTGCCCACCAATTACTATTTTTTTGTGAAATGTTGCAATTTACCTACCGATTACCTTGCTGGAGTATCGCGGGCTGTTCGAGATAATAAAATGTCTCTTTTCTGAAAACTACTCGCAATTATGCGATTTTGAGTAGGTTTTCTGAATTATATAGTTTTTTTAGAAATTATAGGAATTTTATGATTTATGGGAAAAAAACGAAACTACAACAACACGAAATAAAACTAATACAGACTAATATAGACAACTTTGAGTGAAAATACTATTATAAATTATTCGTTTCGTCGTCCTTAGTAATTAGCTATATAATTATAGCATATTCCCACTTCGGAAGAGTTCGCCTCGCAACACAAGAACTTTCTATGTTCCTCAATGAAAAGGGCAAGCATATGATGGCTTTCACGTTATGAAGACCGAGAAGTGGAGGAGGGGCTCTTTTCGACTTCAAGCTCAGATTGTACGGAATCGATAAGGGAACAGCTGTACATTTGGAGACGACTCTTGCCAAAACACACAAATCTTCCCTTCCTTTTTGTAGATGACGCAAGTCGACCAGGTTAAAGTCACATTAAAGCACAGCGTCTGCAATCAAAGTCACCCCATTTCTCAGTTTCTGTCGTAAAACGAAAAGAAAAACTTTTCATTGTTGATTTACTACGGTCAAAATCGAAAAGGAATTGGAAAAAAGGAGAGACTTTGATAGAGGCGTTTCATGATGCCCCAGTTGCAAAAACGCTTTATTGGCTCCGACTCTGACGTCTTTTTTGATCCATGCATGATATCGAGTCATGTGCCAGAGTAGAATCGATTTTTCCATTAGTGCAACTGGGCCAAAAAAATCTGATGCAATTTCTGACTTTTTGCAATGAATTTGCGCATATTATTGTATGACTCGAAGTTCATATTATGAAGTAAAAAATTGATCGACGGATGTAAACAAATTTTTGTCAATTTCAACCTTTGTCCTACAAAAACTGACAATATGATTCACATGCATGATACATACTTTAAGTATGTACATTCGCATATCACTTGGAAAGACCTTTGGAATTTAAACAGGAATAGATAGGTCGGGAACGGTGCGCATCAAAATCATACCTTATCAGCAGGGGCCGCGGGACGGGGGAGGAATTTGTAATCATCATCATCGCCACAATAGTGCGGACATTGTAGATGACACTGTGTTCGATTCAAATGGGGAACGTTCGTAGTTTGAAGAAACCGATTGTGAAGCAGGAATGCAAATTAAGCCGTTAAGTAAAAAATTGAGATGCGGGTGCGGGTGTGTGCAAAAATTGACATTTTGAGGAGAAAACTCGGTATTTAAAAGAGCAAAATACATGAGAGAAAATTCACATAAGAAAAAACTGGCATTATGAAAATTTAAAAAATGAGCATTTCAAGAAAACAATAAGTGCTTCTGTTCAGAAAATTTTGCATGGGGGTATCTCCTATTCCCCCGGATTTGCGGGCTATGCTATCAATCGTGATCAAATTTCATATCGTGAGATGTCCGAAGTACGAGCTCGGCGATTGATTCATAAATTATGATTCATAACAACAGTGATGTATTTAGGTAGATATGTAGATATAATACTCATACAAATTGGTCTGTCAAAACGTTGTGTATGTACATAAGTATTTATCTCATCCTGAATTTGTCAACCCTCCCCCCGTTATTTTGGATGGATGGGATAAAGTGCAAAAGACTATCGGTTTCGGAGATCGGTGAATGGCAGGAGAATTCAAAGTGTAAGTAAAGTTTTTTTAAACTCACCAAATCCTGTACCCCAACCTCAAACTTCAAAATAGTTTCATGTAGATATGTAGTCATTCATTCATGGCATGGCATTGTTTTACGCATTCGTATTTAAATCTCAAAAGGGACAAGAGGATTTGTTATACACTTCTTAAAAAAGTAGTAAAGTGGTCACAGGTAATTTCTCATATTCTTGCTGGTAATATTTATGTATGCACAAATTTACTGTGAGGAAGATGAGATTATCGCTGTCACAACAATCAATCGTATCGACAGACTATTCTGCTCTGATTCATCATTAAAGAATGCCCACAATGGACTTTGGAGTTGTGTGATGGAGCTCGACAACAAAAGGATTAAAAAAAGAATGTGTGGAAGCTGACTCGATAAAACGGCGGTGGTAGCACATGGTTCTCCCTCAGAAGGCCAAGGCATGTGATGCTTTTTTATTGATTTCTTATATGGTTGCCTCACAAAAGCACATGGTCCACCTTTCCACCTCCCGCTATCTTCATAAACGGATTATGTCTTTTTTTCTGCATTTAAACTCATTTGGGCTATATGCAGCAGCTATAAAGGATGATCCATAAACGACGTCACGGTAAAAAACACCTTTTTCTGAGACCCAATCCTCCCTTGTCCAGGCATTCCTAAGTTGCATAAACATTTCGCGTCACGTTCCTTCCAAGTCCCAACAACCGTGACGTTCTTTATGGATCGCCCCTAAATATATGCATCAAGCGAGTCACATGAATAGAATAAAGTACTTATTTTCATTTTCTTCTTGGGATGACGTGGTCTAGCCTTCAAAAATATATTTTCTTCATGCATATAAATAGTTCATAGTAGCTATATGAATTTTAGGTAAATACATATTCATTATCGAGTAGGGTATTTATGGTACGGTAGTTGATAAGAAAAACTGAATTAATTGGAAAGAAAAAAAAACACACAGCCTTGCTCACGGTCATGTCAGGACGAGTGGTGATTACATGGCCCGATGATAACCCAAACTTGTATGATGATAAATAATATTTTCATGATTTGTTTACAGTGATGAAAGACAGAGGATGCAGTTTGGAACTTGGGACCTGATCGAGAGAAAAAAAACTGGATTTCCTTACAACAGGCATCAAACACATCATCATCATATATGAAATGACTTTTGGACTTGCACAAGATTTGGGAATTTGGGATGAACTGGGTCGGGAGGCGTGTTTGTCCAATTATTAAACATTTATCATTTTGACTCGCAATTACACAAAGCAGCATTCTTCCTCTGACAAAAGTTGCGTAATTATGCATGCAAAAATTAAAATTGCTCAAGCTTTCAGGGTCAATGTGAAGGCGCCAGCCTGATCACAAAATTCCGTTCTTGCTAAAATTGAAATATGTATGTATATTGACGCATTTTTTTCGACGATTGCAAGTCTCTGGACACCATATACAGCCTGCCGAATTTGAAACGTTGGTAAATAAAAAATGATAAGATGAGTACTTACTCT
Source organism: Seira sanloemensis (assembly GCA_027743915.1). Classification (NCBI taxonomy): domain Eukaryota; kingdom Metazoa; phylum Arthropoda; class Collembola; order Entomobryomorpha; family Entomobryidae; genus Seira; species Seira sanloemensis. The sequence goes on from JAHZMY010000245.1 coordinate 8,921, forward strand.
AGTTAGATCATAATTTAGGCATTCATGCCACAACATACAAATTTGAATCATCGATGAGGATAAGCAAATGCAGACTAATTTACATAATCAAGGAATTGATTGTAGGGTTATTCCAGCTTGCACTTCCGAACGAATTTCAAAACGCATGATGCAATTTTTGTCAAATTGTTTTAAATGGAGATTGGCAAATAATAGATAACATACCGCAGAATTTGCGGATTTCTTTTGGATTTTTTCATGATTTGCGCAAAAAAGGTTTAAATTTTCAGATTTTTATAATAACATGTGCTCTTTAGATTGCTGGACAAACGCTAACCTAATATTTTTTTCTAGTTTGAGAAAAGGGTAAAACTGCTCTAAATGTATAGCAAAACTCCACAAACCGTTAAAGAAATGCTAAAGTTGGCTATTTCTGCTGCATTTTGACCATCCGCATAATTAATATTTCTTAGGTCAAAAGATACTAAAATTTATGGACAAACAAACATAACGTGCTTAACCTTAAAAATATGAAGTTTTAACTTTTACCGGATTAAATCCGATTATGCACACAAATGCAGACAAAACTGGAAATAAAAAGCAACTTACAACTTGTTAGTCTCATGAAAAAGTGGATGAGAAAAAAGAATATTACTCTTCAGCGTTAGCGTTGTTCGAACTTCAGTGTTTTCGTCGTCGTTGCGACGGCTCCTCTACTCATTTTAAAACGAAGAAAAAAGTCTCTCTACATTGTTTCAGACAAATCTAGCATTAAGTTTTTACTATTTACCTCTCTTAATGTTGCAGCCGGATATGGCGACAGACTTTCTTTCTTTACATTGTAGATTTGTACGTACGACCTAAGAAATGTGCAGATTCCAAACATCATTCGGCAATTGCGTCGCAGCGAGATGTGAACATCTGCTCATCGAAAATTGGAAATATTGCAAAGTTCATGCCCTTTTGGCCGACTTTGAGCCGTGGTGTCAAATGTACTTTTACAAGTTGACATCAAGTCAAATGGCTTCATTCTTCAGGAGAGGAGGATTGTGCTGATTCATTATTTCTTGATGGGACATAGGATGGAAGGATGGAATGAATGGCCTCTTGAAAAATGTAACCTGAGACATTGCCATTCAGACGACTTTGTGTGCCTAATCTCATGTAAATATGAATGAGAGCTAGTCGCTTACACACTTGCCAACCAAATTATTTTCAACAAAGTCATTATTATTTTGGCCAAATGTAGAGAGCTCATCAAATATAAATGTATCTATACCGTTTTTTTTCATCCAGTATGCGTGAAGCAAAGTCTGAGAAAGAGGATTACTTAGAGAGGCGAGCAAAAAAAGGTAGTTTTGAGTGATATGAATGTGCGGATGTTGGATGGAAATGTTGGCTTCCATTTTGCCTCATTTATGCAGAATGATACAATTTTTATCCATTTAAGGGTACTATGTGGCAGCTTGTAATCACAATTGGATGATTTTGCTCGGCACCGAATTTCAAGTGGATGAAAGATTTTGGTTGATCGAAACGGTTTTTTGTTTTTCGCTCCTTTTATATGTGTTTTAGCTTCTTTTTTTAAAAAAATCTGCATCAACCACTTCAAAAGCGTTTTTCTTTGTTTCAAGTCACAATATTGCGTATTTTTTTATAATCGTCAAAACTTGATGAGCCATTATTGATGTTCGAAATGCAAAATTTTGTAAAATATTGGGATTTGAAATAAACATTTGGGAAATTTAATTTGAATTTGTTTCGAAGAAAGAAATACGATATACATACTACGGATTAAGTCAATAATTCAGTACATAAAAAGTAACGAAGATGTTGAAATAAATTCCGTGAGCATGAAAAAATGCAAAAATTAAGATGATTTCTTTCACGCGGTCAAATTTTTCAGTAGGCTATCAAAAGCAAAGATTTTTAGTGTCCAGAAATCTTTGGTCTTGTTCCAGCAAATTTAATTGCGGTTATATCTTCGAGTGTCTTTATTTTCTCTCTGTGAAAAGTCCTAAAGAATGTACACAAGTTGGATTAAAATTGAAGACCAATTTGAGCAGCCGTAACCGTAACTTTAACCCTCGACATGAATTTGAATGAAACTCTCATTAGAAAAGAATTTGAAGTCGGACATTATTTGTCTCTATGGAATCTCTTGTCTCAGTCTTCAAGAATAACTCTATCGCACATATTATGTAGATATAGTCAAGCTGTACATAAATGACTTTAAACAAAAGGGATAATAAAATGCGGTTTAAGCAATGGGCTGCCGCATTTTCTTGAATGAACAACTTTTTCTTCTTAAGCCAGCGGATGACTCAGCATTTCCCATTTTAGTGACAAATTTATGCTTCCTTTTGCGGCAACTCAAAATAAATACTTTGGATATATTATTAATTTTCCTCATTGCCTTGACTTTTACAATATTAGTACATCGGTTTTAAATAGCATTCATATTCAAAAAAAAGTTCCTGATATCTAATGCAATTGGAATTCATAGTTGTCCAAGAGGAACCATAGCAAAACACAATTAAATATTGTTCCAAGTCCTTGATAACCTGGAAAAATACTCTAGAAGTCAAAATATTTGCCTCCTGGATTTAATCCAGGCCAGCAGAAAAATCCAGAATACCTAAATCTCAAACTAAAGGCATCTGCTCCTGCCCCGCACCTTATCTGCAGAGTGAGAAATCCTTGAAACGGAGACTAGTAGTCATATCAAAATCATAATGCCTAGGTATGTCTATAGTCTGGAAGTAAAAGACAAACAAAGTTGACATTTAACTTTTTTTGTAAACTTTGTGATGAAAGCTGCAAGTGGACCACAGCCACACTACTCGTATTAAATATTTAATCCGTGTCTTGTCAGCACCGCATCTGGACAATATCCTCTTTCAATCTTTTTGGAGAGCCTCTTATCATCATTCCTCTGGATGGAATTGAGGACGCGATATTTAATTTATTGAAGAGTTGCAGAAATTGTTTCGGCCACGATGCAGGCAACATGATTAATTTAAGATAAGATCAAAAATTATAATGAGGCTTGTCTCTAACGAGATAGACTTAAGCGGCTTTTGTATAGAATCTCAAGAAACCCCATAAGAAATCCTAAAACTTCCCCTTGTTTTTCTCGCTGCAAATTTTTTCCGATTATAAATAATTATTTAGAGCATCTTCTAGATTAGTAATCTCAACTAACGTCATAGAAATCTATTGTCATCAGCATGAAAGATGCACGCGGAAACGGACTGTTCTCAATTTAAACCTTTGCGATTTTTTTCGTGATCATATCATATCATCATTGTAAGCCCATTTGGAGTTTAAAAATGCTGAGAAAATTTCATACAATCTTGATTTATGCATAAATAAATACTAGCACCAGCAGCAAGACCTCAACGTGGTCTGGACGAGCTCTGGTGGTGAATGTGAGCCTTGACAGAGCACTACTTTTTTATAAACTCAAACAAAAATCTGAATAATCAGGCAAAGTATAAAAAGCATACAAAATATACAATGCAACGTTGAGAAAAAATAAAAAGTAAAAGTTGGAAGCAAATGGAAAATTGAGGGAATGTTTGACAGTAGACCTGTCTGAAAATAAAAAGAAAATGGAAGGAATATTTGAGAAAGGGTGATCAAAGGAATGTTTGAACATTGAAGTAAAACAAAAAATGGTTAGGAAATTAATTAGTTCTTTTGGGAATAGGAACTTTGAGACCCGACGTAAAAATTATTGAGATATCTGTATATTTGGGTGAAAAGATTAGACGAGTATTAAAATTTGAATCGGCAATTCCAAATGGAAAAAATTGCACACTTAAAAAAATAAAATTTTGAATTAACTTTGACCTTTTTTACCCCAGGTCACCGGTGTCCGTCACCATCGGCACTGAAACGCTGAGCATCGTATTAAATATAATGCTATTTTTATGGTCAACATCATGTGACCTCCATACCAAGTATCAGGTCACGGGTCAAAGTCGTCGTACCGCAAAAGTTTTTTCTCTTCAAACTTCAATGTCAACGAAATGAGTAGTCGGTGGGGTTGTAAAGCACTAAACACATCATTTCGGACGACAAACATGAGGGTCAGAGGTCATGTCATGTCATGTCAAGCCGACGGCTAACTGCCCACAAATCATAATAACTCTAATGATTTGCAAAAGTAATGAATATATTTAAGGATTCAGTTTTGCATTGCAAAATATTTATGATTTCCAAGAAGAAATGGAACCGGGAAATCTACTAAATGGCTAAATGAGTAATCAAATGACACAATAAAAGTTTTAATTTTTCATTTTTTATTTCATAATTCATCCAGCTCATCTTCGTACAACAATTCTCTCTCAAAACCATGGGTCATTTTTATTATATTTAAAGTAATCTGTATTTTAGTCTATGTATTTCTTACTTTTATATAATTTACATATATGTTTGTTTGTTCGATAAGGTTTTTTAAAACGAGGATGTGACATATTAGATATGCCTCACTATTTTTTTATTCAGACGACGATTGTTCACAAGTTTTTGTAATTTGTAGTTAAGAGACAGAGAGTAGTACAATACTTAAAAAACGCATCCGCCAAAAGATCAAAGTCCACAAAGTACTAAAAAAATTACAGATTACAAGTAAAACAATTATTTATTTGCTCCACAAAAACGTATTTTTCCTAAGTATTACAACATTTGAAGTCAACTAAATTATAAAACAGTCTATGTATTTCTTACTTTTATATAATTTACATATATGTTTGTTTGTTCGATAAGGTTTTTTAAAACGAGGATGTGACATATTACATGCCTCACTATTTTTTTTATTCAGACGACGATTGTTCACAAGTTTTGTAATTTGTAGTTCAGAGACAGAGAGTGGTACAATACTTAAAAAACGCATCCGCCAAAAGATCAAAGTCCACAAAGTACTAAAAAATTACAGATTACAAGTAAAACAATTATTTATTTGCTCCACAAAAACGTATTTTTCCTAAGTATTACAACATTTGAAGTCAACTAAATTATAAAACAATGCTTGATTACATACATGATGTAAATAATTATTATGATATACAATGTAAATACAGTTGATTACAAGTCTTACTTACAATTTACCTTAATGCAAACTGCATAAAACGCACATATTTACTTATATTTAAAACTGTTTGAAAGTTCCTTTAGAGTTCTTCGGTGGAACCTGCGAGAGAAATTCAAAAGGTCGAACTGTCCATTCAAGTGACAATGGGTGGCGGTGGACCTTGCCATGTCCAATTGGGATGATTTTGGTGTCATTCGAAAGATAGAGAAAATTTTTTTAAATGAAAAGCATTGTATGGACATGGAATATTTTTGTATGCAGTTGTTCTTCATTTTCTCCAAAATTGTGGGTAAGTTGGCTTGGCATCATTCAAATTTCCTCATTGACTTAGTTTTTCACCTTCTATCGAATGACACCAAAATCATCCTATTTGGAGATGGTGAGGTTTCCCCGCTCCCATTCTTAGGGGTAATTATTCATGAACATTAAAATGCCTATTAATAACCGACTTTTTATAAACAAAAGTCTTCCATAGCTACAATGGAAAAGTTGTGTGTTTTCATGTTTTCGTTTCCTATTAGTAATCTCTCTCAATCCTTCTTTATCATTATCATTACAAATAGAAAAGGGTTTCTGTTTTTTTTTGAACAACATGGCATACTTGGAAAGTGTATACTTAATATTTTTGCTATCTAAATGCTACTTTAAGTTAACNATTACAAATAGAAAAGGGTTTCTGTTTTTTTTTGAACAACATGGCATACTTGGAAAGTGTATACTTAATATTTTTGCTATCTAAATGCTACTTTAAGTTAACAAGTCGATTGCTCATCATTATCAATCAGTCGCTCTCTTCAATCAATCAAATATACAAAGAACTCATTCATAAAAAACTGCCTGCTTGGAAAAAGCTGCTACTTTCACAGAAGTACAAATGCCATACATTTTTAAACACAAATCTCTATTTTTTCATATCGACTCCTTTTCTCTCTCTGTTTGTTTGAAGAGTCCAAATGCAATTCATAAAGATTCTCAATTTTCGTGTCGTCTCAAATACTCAAACTAATTTTAGAATATGCATAGTCTACTGCGTCGTTTTCACTGCCCTTTATTTATATGCATATCTACGTAAAACTATTCGTAGCTACAACTAACCTTAAAACTACAATTAGTTAACTTTATGTTCAAAAGATTGAATTAAATCTAGTTTTTGGAATGATTTAAATACACGATGACGTCATCGGCTGTGAGAGAAGTGGAAAAAGCCAGAAAAAGGTACATACATACATACAACTACAAACGGAGAAAAAGGGGGGATATGGAAGAGAAAAGGATATTTTCTTTTATACATACCTAATCACGATTATGAAAAAAAATCTTTTATTTTTTCCGTTTTTTGTTCCAGTCAATCAATTTTATTAGTTCGCAAGTCTTCTTCATTTCCATTTTAAGACACTCTCTCAATCTGACGCTCGGACTTGATCACATCAAGGAAAAAAATCATGTAATTTATAACGCATCTCTCCTTTTCCTTTATTGCATTTCTCAATTTACCCACCTTGTTTTCATAACTATTTAATCATCGGTAATTATATATTTAGTACTTGCCCTTTCTCTAAGCTTATCAAGTACTGGATTTATTTATATACTTTTTAACCTTCTTCTCTCGTCGGTGATATGATGAGTGTCCTCTTCCTACTTAAATCTTAAAACCTAATATTTAAGAATTCAAAGGTCGTGTGATGATGGTCATGGAATAATAAGTGATAATATCTAAAAGAATGCTTCTTTTTTCGATTAGATTCTTCCTCAGAGGGAAATGGGACAGAGAAACTGGACCGTTTTTTTGTTTGTACCTACACGTATCAGTCAACGCATACTGCCTAAAACTACTATTTTCACAATGGGAGGGAGTGAGCCTCGCCATATCCAAATGGGATGATTTTGGTACTACTCGAAAGGTCATCAAAGCCTACATATAGCCTGGCCTGAAGTTAATAGGACGCCGTTCCCGAATTTCCATGGGGAATTCCCGTAGAAATTCCTATCCTTCTTATCATGCTTTCCATTCTCAATCAGGAAAATTTCAGATAGTGTTTCCTAATTTTCTCTCAAATATGGGAAAGTTGGCATGGTACAAATTTCAAACTACATGCAGTTTCTTGCGCTCGATCGAATGACACCAAAATCCTCCCATTTGGAGATGGCAAGGTTCACCCTTGCCCATTGTTAAAACACCATTGTACATTTTGCTTTCAACTTTCTCAAGGGAAAACGTATTTTTTGGAATTACATATTATGATTTTCTAGAGCCTGCCAACGTCAACCGCCTCTCATTTAATACTTATTTTCTACCATTGACAGACTTCCAAGAAAAGTGTTGATTTTGTTTTGTTTTTGCTTTGGTCAGGAATTCAGGAATCAGGATATTTGGAATTCGGAGCGTTACATACACCAAGCCGTTGGTTCTTATTTGCTGGCTACACCCTGCTGCTGGGGTTGTTGGGGCGCGGCGGGATTTTCAATCTCCCTCTGCTTGCTGCTCACTTTGAGCCCGTGCCTATGCTCACGTCCGGACTGCGCGGGCTGCTCAGGAGGGCCGTCGCTTCATTCAGAAATTTCTGCACAAAAACAATTATATTACTCTCTTGTGAATCGATAAATTATTTAAGTTTAAATGATAATTTATGATTTATAAAACGCTTACATTAGGATCCTCCCTGACCTTCTCCCCCTCCTCTTCCTCCGGGGGGCTGGGCGGGGACTCGTTCGTCCTCACCGTCTCGTTGAAGGAGACCGTTTTCTTGTCCCCCTTCGGCTTCGGCGATGACTGTGGCGGCGTCACCGGACTCTTTTGCGGAGACGCCGAACTACTAATGGCACTCTTGAACGTCACCACCGGCGGAGGCGACTTTGGCAGCGGGGGCGCCCCTCCTGGGCTCAGGTGGTTGTGATTGTGATTCTCCCCTGGCACTGAGGTCGTGGAGGTGGACTGCGGCGAGCCGAGCTTGTGATAGGGCGGCCTGTACGCAGACGCCGGCTGGTGGAAGGACAATGTCTGGGGTGGCTGCGGTGGCGTTTGATGCTGTAGCTGAGGGTGGTGTTGAGATTGTTGCTGGTGCTGGGGGTGGGGATGGGATGGATAGTTGGGGGGTTGTTGTTGCTGTTGTTGTTGTAACTGCATCTGACTTTGTTGGTGATGCTTCAGTGACTGACTCTGCTGCTGCATGAGGTGATGCTGCCGCCTAAGCTCGTCTTCCTGTTTAGTCATCAGTTGTAAAACCATATTAAATTAAATGTGAACTCTTTTCAATATTGAAGTTTGTAAAATAGTTTTAGAGAGAAAGAGAGGAGAAAGAATTGAAGCGGTCTAAGAAAAGGGTGAAAAAGAGAGACGCGTACATTGTAAGGTTAGGTCAAAGGTCCCATGCCGTTCATCATGCCCACAACAAAATGGGTCTGTAGAAGGCACTCAGAAAGAACGCTTCTATAGGCAAATATATAATTAACTACTCAGACATTTAAGTTTTAAAAAATACGTCGAATTACAGGAAATGGGGCGATGTGAGATGTTTTCGTTTTCTACCCTTTCTGGGTCAACGTTTTGTATGTAAAACAATCTACGCTGGAAATTACCCTTATGAAAAGAATGAAGGGTCGACGTGAGAACTAGATAGCCCGAAAGGTGCCACTTTAAATGTCTTCCAAAAGGTAACGCTTTTTATGAGTGCCCTCGCAGACTCTGATTCTGAAAATGCTCTCTTACCAAAGCACCACTCCCACATACTGAACTGCATTCCAAAAGATGAAAAAAGTATTGTTTTTGTTCGTCAACCGTCAATTTGATAGTTAGTATGGGCAAAGTTAAAATTGTTAGAATTTCGAAGGTTAAAAAAATTGGGTAATTTCCAACTCACCCTCCGTTTGGCCGCCTCCCGAACCAGTCTTTCCTCCGCCTGCTGCGCCGCCTCCAGCTCCATTTTCTTCCTCCTCATCTCCTCAATCTTCCTCGCCCTCTCCTCCTCCATGGGATCCAGCTTGGCGTTTCCATTGGAAATCCTCGTCCTCTCAAGATCCTCCTGGAGCCTCCTCACCATCTGCTTCCGCTCATCCTCCTCCTCCTCTTCTTCTTCTTCAGCACCATCCTCTGTACTCCTTTGCATCTCCTCAGCCCTCCGCTGGAACTCCCTCTCCATCTTCATCGCCCTCAGCTGCTCATCCTGAACCGCGGTCCGACTGGGAAACTGCTCCAGCTCGAGGATCTGCTGGTCCCTCCAATACTTGGCAGCCTCCTTCCTCCGCTTCGCCTCCACCTCCTTCGCCTCGCGGTCCCACGGGTTGGATCCCTTGGTGATCCCATTGTTGTAGGGGAAAGAGACGCCTTTCGGAACCTCTGTCGGGAACTGGCCTGGGTGTTTGAACTCTTCCGGAAGTGGAGGTCTTCCTGGCGGGAGGTCACCCTCTGCCCGGAATGGCTTTGGCAAGGGGGCCGGTGGACCCCCGGTGGAGACGGGGCGTTGCTGCTGTTGATTTGGGTACTGCTGCTGTGGGTACCTTTGCTGCTGCTGTTGCTTGGACATCATGAGAGCGGCGCGCTCCTCCCTCCGCCTCAGCTCGTCCTGCATCTCGAGCATCTTGGCCTCCTGCCGCAGAAGGTCTCTACTGACACCTTGAGGCACCTGCTGCTGCGGTTGCTGCTGTTGTACACGTTGTTGTTGACTGCTGTTGCCAGTTGAGGTTTGACGGCACTGAAGAGTTCAGATTTGGAGGGGGCGCTCTTACTCCAGGGTAGCCTGGGTAGTGGGGGCTCATGTGACTCCCCCCGCCTCCAGGGCTTCTGAACGTCGTCGAAATGTTCCCCGTCGAGTTGCTGTAGGGAATGTAGGTCCGCACTGGCATGTTGGCGGGGTTCGCTGCAGGAGGCGCTGGCGGAGGTGGGTAGAAGCCCACGTTTTGGTAGAAGCGCTCTGTGTCCTCGGCCGGCGCCATGTGGAGCGCGGGGGTCGAGGGCTGCTTGGATCCGATGTCGGGCCGGTGAGGGGGATCCGCCAAACTTTGGATTGACCTTGAAAAGAAAATTTAAAATTAAAAATTCCGAACCGTCAATGTCAATGGCAGATGTCGAATGTCTTTGTATATTTTTTTACCTGGAGCGCATTGCAGCCGTTTGGGCATCCACGCTGTTCATGTGACCACCGCTAATGATTGAGGACTTGGAGCCATGTTGCATTGTCATCGACATGTTCGGATAGCCTTGCGGGTAGCGCGGGCCATTCTGGGGATCGTTGTTCATGTGTGGGTTGCCATGGTTGCCCATCATCTGATGGCTTGTGTTCATGTTGTTGGGGTGGTGGCCAGGACTTCGCAGGATGTGAGGATTCATATTCATCTGGCCCGGGCCGGGAGGAAGGTCGCTGTTCAAAGACGGCACCGATTTTGAAGAGTGGATGCGACCCTGCATCATCAGGGGATGGGGTTGCCCGTGGGCAGGGCCGTGGAACTGGGAGGGGTCTGTGTTCAAAGAGAGTGGATGCGACCCTGCATCATCAGGGGATGGGGTTGCCCGTGGGCAGGGCCGTGGAACTGGGAGGGGTCCGTGTTCAAAGCGTCAAGGTTCTGCTCGCGAAGCAGCTTCGAGGGGAGGTCGCGCTCACTCATGCGTCGTGGCGCGTTGAACCCACCTGCAGCCATATTGAAATTCGATTAGAGCACAACGCAAAATATCTCATGATGCGAAATTCAAAATAATAAAGTAACTGATTAAATCATAAAATGAATGTAAACAAAATGACAATCATAATAATAAGGTAATAAAACAAGATATGTGGGTGACATGCAAAAACGGAGCTGTTGAGTTGCCGAGCTGAAATCATAATAAAAATAACGGTAGCGTGCAATATTCAAAAATAACTGTCGCTGTCAAACGAAATCGATGAAAATGATATTAAGGTCGAACAAATTATATCCAGCTGAAATTAAACACAAATTCACTTTCACATAACCAAATCATAAACTAAAGATATGTGTTCCGCAAATCAAACACTTTTTCTTAAAAATCGAATCTGAAATAATAACAGTCGGGGCTACATCTGTGAATATTTCTGCGTTGGTCATAATAATAAGGCTTCGTGGCGGACTTAATTTGCTACTTCAACATAGCCGTTTTCTGCCGCGCCGCGTTGCAGTAATTTTCACAGACGTAGCGATGACTGAA
>JAHZMY010000246.1:0-10171 GCA_027743915.1 Seira sanloemensis
CAAGTGCTACCACGAAGCTGCACGTCAACAACTACATAACATTATTTTTGTGTGCGTTTCAGTTTCAGTTCCCAAGAATTGTGGGGAGAAGATGATCGTAAATCGTCGAGGAGAAATGTTTGATTGATAGGACACACGTAACAGTTCGCATTAACATTGACTTGAAAACCAAGAGGCTTGGCCCTCTCTTCTCCGAGTCTTGTGGTGTTTATGAAGTTTTTTAGATCGCCATCTCAGATTGTATATAAAGTGCTCTTCAGCCAAAGCAAAAGACACACAGGACGAAATAGCATCCTCAACGGGAGTGTTTCTCTTGATAATATTGTTTTGCCACTTTTTCCCCCTGATACGAATCTCGAAATGAATGGAAGATTACGAATTTGAGGGGATTGGCAAAACTGATATTGACTATCGATACTGTATTACATTGCACTTTTTTCGCATTAGTACAATGTGTGGTGATGGTGGTGGTGGTATCAAGTGAGGAAAACTTGGGCATTGTCATGTTATCATCGAGACAGGAGAGAGCCACGAACCAACACCTTCGATATAAAAAAAGTAATCATTTGCGGAGACGAGGGCAATATCAATATCATTTTCGACAGATTACACATGTTCCACGTTGGCAGAAAACACGTGAAATGCAATGCACGAATCAAGATTCAGGATTTTGAGTGAGGAAAAAATGCAGTGCAATTATTAGAATGACAGGGCCAGGCCAAGCCTGCAAAAAAGTGGATAGCTTTTGTAAAAATCATTTTTTACTCAAAAGTAAGGAATTTTTAAGGTTTGCATTTTTTCAATAAGGAAGAATGTTTAGAGTTGTTGAGAAAAAAAGGTCGAGGCAATCGCATTACAATCGCAACGTCGTCGTCGTCGTCTTTATGACTAGAAAAAGGCACTCAATATCTGAGTGGAAAAAACTTTTAATATTTTGATTGATGTTTAGGTAAGATATAATATGAAAGATATGAGATGGAGAGCACTCGACGAAAAAAGACTCGAAACATAATTTCTTTTAAAAAAGGGAGGAGAACCAGAAAGAAAAGCTACATTAAAATTATGAGATTATGCCTCAAAACAGGGAAAAATACTCTACAAATTTTTCTTTGTACAAAAAGGGTGTTAAATTGAAGGTGGAGAAAAAGTTAGTTTTTTCACGTTTTTGTATCTACCCCATCAATTTTTAGAACTGTCAGTGAATAATAAATGCACTCTGGTAAAAAAAAACAATTTCGTTATTCCATTTGTAGGTGAGCGCGGTTACATGCAAAACCTTCCAGGAAAGGGAGACTTTGAGCGCTCCTTTCCACGGACTCATTTTGAATGCACCAAAAGTTTTTAAATAAAAGATGAGTCTCTTTTTCGGAACTGGTAAAATGGAACCAAAGCAACGCTATAGATTTAAAGTCTTTTTTGTGCATTTTCAATTCGATCCATGATATCATACTTGAGTGAGATAGGACGTGCATAAGATGGTAATGATGAGCCCATGTAAAAGTCTATTCAAATCCTTCGGGGTACTCTACAGAATACGTCTGCATGCACACTTGAAGGGTGTGGTTTTCCCTCCGAGTCCACTTACTCGAAATCACAGAGCTGAAACCACAATTGAATTTGATTTCAAAAGAGCCACGAGTACAGCACCGCTTCATGAAGAAGCTATATACAGATTACATTTTTTTCAAAATTGGAAATCGATTCCAATAAACTCAAGTGTAGCTACTCTATTTGAAAAAAAATTATATTTCACTTTTGAAATTAAGCTGAGCAGCAGCAACAGCAGCGTTTGTAGGGGAATGAAGAAAAAAAGCTGCTCATGAAGAAAACTTGAGACAAGGTCAGAAGGTAAACCTCACCGGGAGAAACGTTATACTATAGCATGGTAATCATCATTCCGATAAAGTTGAAAGCTGCACAGGATAGAGTACTCAGCAGGACATCAGAACCAAAAAAATACATATGCCTCTGGGGGTTCGGTAAGGAGAGGATGAGAATATCGAGAGGTAAATGTTTTCTTCTTCTTATTTAAGCTTTATTTTCTTGAATGAGACAGTCTCTCTCTCTCTCTCTGCAGATACCTACCTGGACTGTGTAAAGAGGCAAGGTAGTGTACACGTCCACGTATGCAGTTTCATTCCCGTCTCGAGATTATTCCCGGCAGGGAGTCCATCTCATAATGACTCCTTAAACTTCCGAGTATCACCGGCATCATCATCATCTACACCATTACAGGGAAATGTGTGGCATTCTCTATATGGTCCCCACATGCTTCAACTTTTAACCACACTTTGTATTACCTCTACAAAAAAAATTCGTCTTCGCTTCGAGCCGAATCAACCTCATTAATCCCTTCATCATAATCATTAGTACGCACATAGTTAAAGCCTTTTCCCTCAGTTAAAGGACCTGTGCTAAAGGATGAGCCGACAAACTACTACACAAAATACACAATTTCTTGTCTCTTTAAAGTCAACAAAAAGAAGGAAAAAAGTCATTTTATTATAGTTGAGACAACAGAAAGCTCTAAAGACGGGCTTTAATATACACACCCTTTTTCCGAGTCGTAAAAATCCGTGTGCTTTCAACTCGATATAATAATTACAGTAATAAAAGAAAGCGTATTGAAGCAGAGCACACACACACATATCCTTATAAAAAAGAGTTCAAAATCTGAGGCATCAAGTCATTAATTGGGATTAACATCTTGAAACTATGCAAGCATCCAATACATAATATGTTTATGACCTTGCGTTAGATAGAGAGAATGACTATGTCGTCTCGATAAACACGCTCATTTCCCTCGCAAAGATTATTATTGGGAACGTGTTCTCTTTGCTGATGTCGGTCCGCGTGAAACGTCACATAAATCTCGACGCGCAAAACTATCCCAGTTTTTTCCTCGCTCTCTTCGCAATGATGGTGATAATGATGATGATGATGGTCTTCAATCAGTCCATTTATTTTAGCAGAGTGGGCTTCGTCTGCATGTCCTTTGTAATTAGTCCCAATATACTCTCAGAGCAGGTGATGATTACAAATATGTAATTTCTTGGAGAAAACGTGAAACCAGTCTCTCCGATCGTAGATTGGGATGTAATCAATGCAAGTCTGCATATCCTTTGTAATTAGTCCCAATATACTCTCAGAGCAGGTGATGATTACAAATATGTAATTTCTTGGAGAAAACGTGAAACCAGTCTCTCCGATCGTAGATTGGGATGTAATCAATGCATACAATCGATACTGAAGACACAAGTTCAGAGCAGCTGTCATTTTTGTTGAGAGAGATGAATTATATTATATGTCTGGGGATACCCAAGCATGCGTTTTGCGAAATGCGTGTGTGTGTAGTATTTTTTTTCTCTAAAAAATGAATAAAAAGTTTTGTACGAGAGTCGCCACTACTGATGAAAAAACTTGGTTTTCTTTTTGGGATCCACTCATTTGGAACGAATTTTGGAAGAAAAAGGCCCTTCTTTTTCATATGTTCATAATATGTGGAGCCTTAGAGAACGCACAACAAAGTACAGAAATTTTTTTTGTTTCCTTTTTTCGCCCTTTCCATTCATTCCACATTACCTCCATTCTTCCTCATTATGTATTCATATGTGAAAATGTGTACAAGGTGCAGATAATAAGCTCACATTTTTGTACAAAGCGTTAGCACACATAGCCCATTGTGAGTCAGTCCGTTTCGGAGTCTTTCGCATCACAATATTATTTTTCCTGTTAAAACTACCCCATGAAAAGGAGGAAGGGAAAAATATGAAGAAAAAAAATCTTTTCATTATTTTCAAGTTCAATTCATTGGAAA
Source organism: Seira sanloemensis (assembly GCA_027743915.1). Taxonomy (NCBI): domain Eukaryota; kingdom Metazoa; phylum Arthropoda; class Collembola; order Entomobryomorpha; family Entomobryidae; genus Seira; species Seira sanloemensis. The sequence goes on from JAHZMY010000246.1 coordinate 3,818, forward strand.
AGCAACTGTAACAGAAAAATTGTATATTCTGTGGGATAGTCGTTCAGCTCTCTCAGTTTTTTTCTCGTATAAAGGAAGGGGACGGGGGGAAATAAGGTATCGTCACAACATTTTGGGAAAATGTGCCACCCATCCATCTCTCTCTTGTCCTTTTTGTCGCCTATCCATCCATCCATCTGTCCCAACAAACAGTTTTTCACCTCATTGTCACATCTACCCGAAAACTTTTTTCCCTTTCACAATTCCTAGAACTATGCATTATTATATACGAGCTGGGATAAGAGCATTCACATAGGTCAGTGGAAAAACGTGCAACAAAAACATATTCAAAACAGGAAAAAAATCTCATTTGAAAGCAAACGTTTTACGAGAACGACGACACCAAAAGACGACGCTTTGGTGTGACGGTATGATGCGACCCACCCAGAACGAAACGATAGTGTTCATTATCCACCAATTATTCCCATCCACACACACATTCCTCCGACACAAGAGAAAAATCTGTCTTTTCAAAAAGTTTTTATGCAAAAAAGAGCTCTGAAGAAGAAAATGAAACCTTTTTTTCTCATTTTCACTGCTACATTTTTACTTATGAATATACATAGATAAGCATGCATTCCCTCATCTTCAACATGAGTGGAGCAGGTTGCTCAATGCAACTTTGATGTAACATATGTCAACCCCTTTCGCATTCTCACAAAAGGGAATTTTCACTTTTACGCGGACACGATCTGAGACAGTTTTGATGTATGACCAAAAGAATATGTGCATATAATGCATACGTGTGGGGCTTGAGTGCAAAATAAAAAATACATACATATATACTGTAATCAATCAATCATGATCAACGAGTTCTGATGATGACAAAAAAGGGAGGGAAAAGGGAGCATTGCTCTTTTTTTCTCCGTGAGCCATATGAACAGCCATTATTAGGTCATTGTTACGCAATTTTAACGGGAGGGATGTGTGACTATTACGCTGGAAGGTTGGAAAGAGACAGATATATGTTCAAAGTCTTGTGTGCTGGAGTAGGGTACGTTTTCTGCATGACTCTGACCTTGGCCCAGACTTGGAACTCCAAACTCAACTGGGTACAATAAAGAACCCAGAGAAAAGTCATTTTCCTCTGCTAAAAATGGCCAATTCTTATTCATGATGATGACTCTTTCCCACTCTTCCTTGCTCCAAAAGACTAATAAAAAGAGCAACAAGTACAGTTTTAAAAAAAGTAGCAGGGAAAAAATTACGTTTTTCTCCCCCTTTTTTATGCCCTCCTAAAAGAGAAAATGGCCATATTAAAAAAGTATATAAGGAAAAGGATGGAAGAGGATGATATCATAAAAATAATAATAAAATAAAGGGATTCCGTGAACAATGGTGGAGAAAAATGGATGTCTTTAAGTAATTCAGAAGCAGTTTGCGATTGCACTTTTGGAAAGAGTAATTGAAATGGGACTGGCACAGAGCTACACAAAATGAGGCTTTAGCACAAAAAAAGTAGAGCAGATACATAGGTCTCTCCCCAAATAGGGCTTTTGACAATGTGCAGCTCAACCATAATAACGGCAAATGTAGTGGAAAAATTATGTACATCTTGAAAACACTATATATTCTTAATTGAATTGATGGAACAAACTATTTAAAATTTGTAATTAAATCTCTAGAAGCTATAAACTTGCATTTACTTAACTGCACACAATTTTGCGACTCGCCTGCAACAACGACTCACAAAATGTTTGTGGAGTGATTGGGCATGAGCCTCAAATCCCAAAGTGGTCATTTAAGTAGTAGTTTGCTGCATGCAACATTGGGTTTGGCAAAATGCACATTGTTGATGAACCGCTGTTGATGAATTCACTTCAAATCCTCAAAAGTCATTTCTTCAATTTTTATGCCTCCTATTCAATTTCCTCAAGAACATTATTTTCTGCATAAAATGGTCATTTACTCAGAGGGTTATGTCACTCTTGTAGTTTCGGGTGATATGATGACTGATATGAGAAACACAGACGGAGGAAAATCTGTACGAAATGATGAAAAAGGAGACAGGACGATATAAGGATGAGAAACAACAAAAACCTGAATAATTTTTTTGTCTTCAGCGGGCCATCAAGTTTTTCAAACTTTTGTGTACGCATCCCCACTACAAAGTAGGGAAGAAAATGACAATATTTTTTTACCGAGAGACGTTTGAATATAAAATGATAGTGTGTATTTCTTATTGATGCGATGACAAAAAAATGTTTTAAACATGACACAACTTCTATATCGCCTCAAGCGTTTGTATTGACTTGTGTGGAAGTAGTTGAGAGGCAAAAAGAGGGATAATGTATGAGACACAATAAATAATCGCTTCTAAATGTTTTTGTGTTGAAGAGATTTGTAGCCTTTTATTTTTATTGTGGAACGAAATCATCCTATAAAATCCTAAAACAAGACATATTCACTCCAGGTATACTTGTGTGGACACACATTTGTAGTTCTCAGATTCAAAGGAATGCCCAAGAGAGAAAAAACAAATGTTGCGTTGTTTTGTGCATTAAGCAATTCTAATGAGAATGATGAAACCTTTTCGTCTTTAATCAATAAAAATTCCATTCCAGAGAAATCATAGAAAACATGACCCAATGACAACAAAAAGGAGCAGAGCACGTTTCACTTTTTTACATGATGAATTGCAGAGACGCACACACACACACCATCATGTCCATCCGACGGGCTTCACACAAGTACGTGGCCTGCTCTTTATCTCATTATCATTATCAACATTGTTCAGAGCCATTAGGACAAATAAAGTCTTATTTTCAGACAGAAAAATATTTAACTTTGTGTTCAACATCTCTTGTACAGGATCGTGCTAAAAATATTTTTTTCAAGGTCGTCCGCTTTATACACAATACATAATACACACATTTTCCTCTCCATTATCTCCTGCAGTTGATCATCAAAATCATGATCGCACGTCACTCGGCAAAGAAAAAAAACTCAATTTTCCCAATTAGTCAAGGGATAGCATACAAGAAGACATTGCAGAGAGTTCTTCTTTCTTGAACGTTCACTTTTTTATGCACATACAAAAGTGCGTCTCTCTCTCTCTCTCTCTCTCTCTCTCTTGTTTCCCTTTGGCCAGCGAATGGAAATTTTATTATTTTTTGTGTCTTATCTAAAAGCGCACATTTTGGCAAACAAAATGCTAATGGTATATGTACATATAGCACGCATCAAGTTTAGTCACAGTTTGGGTAGCACACACAAACACACGAGCATCAGAAGCCAGACGTGTGCCTCGGTAATGAAATCATTTTCTTTTCCCAGTCTTCATATCAAATCCATATTTCAGAAGATTATTATAACAACCTGAAACCAGCCTTCCTTTCAACTAATGTGCATTATTTTCCCCGTAATAATTCATCAAATAGCACCCTTTACCCTATCGTTTTCCGTAGCCGATGAGAATGATAATGAATGATACAGTATGCAATCCGCAACTAATAACTTGTTGTGCACTCTCATAAACTTCTGAGGTAATGAAAGAGCTAAGTGGAGGCGAGAGAGAGAGCAAGTTCCTCTTTTCTTCAAATCATAATTCATCTCGTCCGTCTTCATCATTCCTTGATACCATTGTAATTATTACGAGCTTTTTTATTTGCACGGAGCGCGCCCTATTAAACAATGAGCAAATAACAAAAAAACACCGCATTTCATTCTTATGTACAACATGGACATGTGGTATTTTGCAATAATCGGGGAGAAGGCACAATCACTCGTTAATTTTCGCCACACAGTCACAATCAAGCTTATGGATATTTTGTAGCAAAGTCAGAAAAAGCAGCTCAAACCCTCACCAATTCCTTTTTATCTNTGCATGTCTACTTGTGTATTCACTCCTTTCGTATTACAATTCCCTCTTTTCATTACTTCTCTCCACAACACCGACTTGAACTATCATGTTCCTGTATCAGAGAGAAATCTTTGAAAAAAAATGAAATACCTTCGAGAGTGAGTGAAGCCAAGCCCAAAAGACAAGTCGTAAAAGCCATATAGAAAGACAAAAAGGAGAACAACATTCGCTCTCTGACATCATCCGTCATTTTCCTCTTTAAGTAAACTCCCAAGTTTTGTACGAGTGATCGGAGTAATTAAATAAAAATAAATTTTCTTTGCAGTGTCAGTTGTTTTCTCAAGCGTTATTTTCAAATTTGTACATTTTTGTAGAAAAAATTAGTGTCTGTAAGTACTTGGGGTTGGATGGTGGAGGAGAGAGAGACGATAGTTCTTATCATCACGGGCCGTGTACGGGAGCAGCAGTGGAGCGTTGCTTATTATGCGTTTTTAATGCTAATTGCTCTTGCTTTTAAAAAAAAGGGGGCTTGGGTCTTCTCCTTCTTCTTGAGCCTGGTCAACTTGTCCGTAAAAAATGGAGTAGTACTGGGAATGATAGGAAAATTAGTCCGGTTTTCCATCCTCTCAACCAATCCATCTATATCTCTCAATCAAGCTGCAGCAGGATGGAGTGTTCATTTTCCTACATGGAATGATGCTCTATGGGAATTTGTAATTCCTGTCCACTTCAATTTGAATGAGAGAGTGACCGACACAAGTGACGAGAAAGATGGATTCGTTTGTACTTTGGTGTGTAGTCGTATCTCCTCCTGATTATCTTACATGCACGATGCCTGCAAGCTGCATAAGAAGACAGAGTGGAAGAAGTTGTAAAATAAGTAATTCCTTTTTTTACAATTTTTTGATGAACCAGCGATAGGACGAGGAGTGAATGAAGGATAAAGTATGAAGATAGCGCGCTTTATTAAAGGATTTCGTTTTTATTCTTATCACCCAGAGATAGATATATATTTTTCTTCTCTTCATTTTATGGGCTGAATGGAATTAGTGCAATTTGTCCGATGAGGATGTTATTTTTATAGGGGTAAAATGCGGCGGCCTTTTTCAGATGCAGTGCACACATACACACACACACTTGACTTGGGAGTGAAATATATGTGACAAGTGAGACCTGATAATAATAACGATGTTGGTGATGATGAGAAAATAAAGACGAATGAGGCTTTTTTCTAAACTGCTACTTTTTTTCTACACTTTGACTGATATATTGTTTGATGAAGGCAGGCATGTAGTATTTATCGCAAGCTATAAATTGACGCGCCGTCAACCTGAGACATTAAATTAGCTATTGGGCATATACATACTGGCTGGTGGTGATGATGCGAGGCGAACACATCCATCCACACACATACAAAAAATTCTTTATGAACTGCCCAGTTCACTATTTTTATTACAGGTACATATATTGTCAACAAGTTTTTTTTCTCTCTCTGGAAGTTTGGGATCTTCTTCTGTCTCTTGGACTTGCAGCTAATTGGAGTTGAATTAAAATGAAGGCAAAGGGAAATGAATGGGACAAAGTGCATCTTTAGCGGAGGGAGTAGTATAGTATTTACTCTTTCGTCTTAAATTGATAGGGCAAAGATTGATGATATAATCAGGAGGTGGACTAATGATCTGTCCCATAAAACATATATACGAAAAAGAAAAGATATACGTACTTTTATATTGTAAATGTACTGCTGAAATGCGTATAAAAGGAACAGTGAACTTGTCCAAATTGATTTGAAAAGAGTAAACATCTCGTCTCAATGCAGTTTAAAAAGTTAATTTATGAACCTTGTTTAGAGATACGTTGGAGCATAACTTGAGCCTTTTCCGCACTACATTTTGCAAAACAAGGGAATTTTCACGAATCAGTGAAGAAACATGTACGAAACTCATATACGAAAACTGGATCTGAGCTGGGGGTGGTCATGATCACTATAATTTTTTTGAAGGAAATGCTTTCCATTTTTTGCGAAAAAAATTACACAATTTTTGCAGGGAAAAACCAGCGGGGAATGGAGAGCAAAAATAATGTTCAATTTTAATTACACGAAAAACTGCAGTAGGCATATACATCTTTCTCTGAGAAAAAGATAAAGTTAAAATTGGAAATAAAGTTATTCTCAATTTTATTGCCCAATGTGCTCCTGGTAATCGCTCCAGGTATCCCTCGTCGTGTCTCCGTCTAGTATAAACAATTTCGAGATAAATGAGAGGATATGAAGTTATCACTTAATAAAAGTATATCAAAATAGGAAAGTGTTGCATGAGCAGCATTATACCTAGAAAAACTAATTTACTCCGAGTCTTTTTTTAATCAAATGATAAATCCAAACTTGGAATCAACAGATGAGAGAGAAAAATTTGGGTATAGACACATACCCAGGTACATTTTTTTCGTCTGCCACGCCAAACGCCAGACTCGCGCAGAATGAATGACCACATACTGGAAAATTTGAATAA
>JAHZMY010000247.1:0-11864 GCA_027743915.1 Seira sanloemensis
AGGAAAAAGTTTTTTTTGACTTATTTCAAGCTCTAAAAGCTGCTTAATTAAAATCAATACAAACAATGTCACGAGGTGGATTCGACGCTGGAATAAATGCATATATATATATCAAATTTCTGATCGCATTCAAAGTGAATATCATTGGCAAAAAAATTCTTGCTAATTTCTGTGAAAAAATGTATCTAATTATGAAATCGATTAAATTTAATTCGCAAAGTAATAACTCAGAATGTAGGTTTTCGTCTTGTTTTTAGTGTAAGTCAAGTAAATACAAAATGTTTATTTTTGTATATTCAAAAGGACAAAAACCTCGCTCAGGAAACGGAATTCCAATCTCGCGTTCACATATTTTTTTTCTTTTCAATACCTTCCTCCTTCTTCTGAAGATGACGAGTTTTGATGGTGTTGTTTCCCTTGCGAAAAAAACTCTAGATTGGCAAATTTCTTGGAACAAGCAGTTGTGGAGGAGAGAGCCGCGCGTGTATTCCAATTATACTTATGTATGAATGCGTTCTGACTATTCCATGGAAAAATGTTATGCACACCGAGTCTACCTGAGACTTCCACTTGGACGCTGTGAAGCCAATCAGTTCCAATAATATGCTTGAGAGGGCTTGTATCATCTCTCATCCCCATCAACGTCAACCTCAAGTTTAGTGAGAAAGAGAGAGGGAGAGAGAGAGAGACTCTTAAGCATCTCAACTCTCAACTTTTGTCTCTTCCTGTTTTACACAGAACATCAGCCACCAGTTTTTTTTCCTTCGATGCAAAAAATAAATAAATATTGGATGCTGGTGCTGGTTGAGGCTATGAGAGATAGAAAAGTTTCATGGTACTTTGGAAGGTGGAACGGTGGAAGGAGAGTCCTCCATAAAATATGTACTTCACCTGCCTTCTCAATTTTTTTTCATTTCACATTTTCGTCAGACTAAACTTCGCAGATTTTTTAGCGTTTTTTGGAGCATTTTACAAGCATGGTGGCACTTACGGGATAGCTTTTTGAAAATTTATTTTAGACGGAGAAGGGAAAAATATGTTGTCTCGCGGGAACAATGAGGAAAAAATATTCTTAGCTTGTTAGATTGATTTTTAAAATAAATTTGTATTTGCAATTTGAGGCCGAATACAAATACATTTTTGAAGCCAAAGCCGATTCACCGAAACATCCAGCCTTTCGTTTCCTGAGCCAACAAATGAAACCCTTTTCCCCACAAACAAGTATTAAGTTGAAATAGACTGTTTCCATGAAATCAAGTTTTTCAAGCTATCCCATGTATTTCTTAAAAATTACTTTTTCGTAAAAGCTACAACATAAACCCTCCTGAAGTCGTAATACTACCTTGGAGGAATACCTACCTCCAATGGAAGGGTCTTCTCAAAAGACTCTTCTGTAGGTCACGAGAAGAAGATGAGGCCAGGATCAGTCTCATGTGTGATCCCTTGACAAACTATCACATAATCACATCCATTGCGACCGTGGAAAGTTTGAAAAGAGGAATGATGCTATCGGCATCAAACTTTGCTTTCAATTTTCAATTTCATCCGATTAAAAGTTCAGCATCAGCTCAACCCTTGAACTTTTTTTAAAAAAATACATACATTGTATTTATAGACACATGGGATGTAGGAAGAGCTCGTCAGTGATTTTGCTTGTACCTCTTCCAGCTCCAATTAATAATACAAAATTCCTGGATAAACCGCTCAAAGTGCTTTCGGGTAGAAATGCAAAATCTCTGGAAGTTTTCCCCCCTTCAAAAGAATGAGCCAAGCCATAAAACGACGATATTTTTTTGTCTCTCTTGAAAAAAACATTTTCGTTTTTTTTTCGTGGAAGTGCCAAATTTCGCGGAGCTTCCCCCAAACTTTAATGCTATTGTCCTCGTTATGTATACACACACAGAGAGAGACATACTTACATACATCAAAGTTTCTTTTGTGACATTGTCCTCCCTGTGATTAGATTAAACTTTGGAGTCACACAAAGAGACATTCACTCAAGAAAGTCTTGCTTAAGTCTTGCGAAGCCTCTTGGAAAAATCGCTGGAATACTGGATTCGAGTTGAAAAGCCTTTTCATAATCCGGACTCCACATCAAAGTGAAGGCTTATACCATACCTATATGCAACTACTGCTTTTGACAAAGTTTTCAATGAAGCGAAAGAAAAGGAAGACTGACAGTAATGAGAGCGTCGAGCTTTTTTCTTTGCATCAAAATACATCTACTTGAGTTTTTAAAGGAATGCAAGATTTATTACGTAGCTGAGTCTAAAAAAATATTCGATGCAGGTAAGATATATATAGGAAATGTTTGTCCGTCCAAATGACAGCGAGCGCACAGGAAAGGGTCAAAAAAATTCTGAACAATTGCAATGAAACTTGGCGCAACGATTTAAAAATTTTAGTAATTAGGAAATGATTGCGCTTTTATATGGCATATCGACAGGAACCTTCATGACGAGGTTGGTAGGACCTGGGATTTTTTTCAAATCCAAAATTCATGTATGTTAACGATCCAAGCTTTGAAATCATGAACAAGGAAAGTAAAATGCCGTTTCCAAAACAAAACCTTCTGGAGAAGATTTAAAACCCAAAATTTACATGGAATTAAGATTCTGACTTCCTATTTGGTATTAATTTTGTAGGATTGTTTTCTCAACTGTTTTTTTTTCATTTTTTTTGTCAAATGCCTTTTTTCTACATTGTTGCAAATCTTGCAAGAATCCGTCAATTTTTAATTTAATTTTTTTCTCTCTCTTCACATTCTGCACACACCTTTTCCCATCTCCATCCACAACCCAGGCCAAGGTCAGCACGGGAGTAGGTATACATTATGCGAATCACTCACTTTTTTGTATACATAAATACGTGCAAAAAAAGAACAGTCCACATGTATGTACATAGATAGTACATAAACCTGGTATAATTTATGTTACAAAGGAACGAGTTCGCGAATTAAGCGAGTTCGGGAAGCATTATTGGGATTGACTGGGATGACGATGATGATGAACTCATCACATCACCAAGGATAATGAATATGCCCACTTTACTAACTTACAAGTTACAGTAGGTTTACATACAAACATAGCATAAATTCTCTCACAGTAATAAGCTCTTTTTCGATCATTAAAGGGATAAAAAAATATTGTTTTGGTAAATACTCCACCAACACAAACACACACACATGTCTAATACTAATATGGAGTAAAGTCTCTATGAAAAAGCACATTGGATTCGGAGAGAGCTTTTTTGTGTGTGGATTTGGAACAATAGTTCACATCATCATCCCAACTCATTAATAATTCCGTACATGTTTTTGGGTAACAACTCCTGGAGAAAAAAATAACGTACATGCTCACAGCTCACACATACACATCACACATATGTAAATATGTTGGAAAAGACCAAGAGCATTTTTCTCCAGCAGCAGCTCCAGCAGCCAGCGTTGGATGGAAATCTCTACTGTTTTTTTTCGACCTTCGTCAGTGTTATCGCCCTTCCCGTTTCATCGCATCATCATCATCTGGCAAGGCAAGGCAAGGCATGAGCTATAGTTTTCTTTCTTGTGCTTTTGGCCTGAGAGAGATGTGTATTTTATTATACATTTTGGTAGTATTTTTGGTAGATTGGGGCTGTTATGAGATATGAACATGTAAGTTTTATGGGATAACCATGGCTTTTTTAAGTACCTATGTACATGTAAATAATTTTGACAAAGATACGCACATAAATTTGTTACGTATTGTTATCCAGTAAAAGTGACTTTCGGTCCTTAAATATCAAAATTACGTAATAGACTATGAGTTTAGTTGACGTGAGATGCGAAAGAGCCACAAATGCAATAATATCACCGCAATTCTATAAATATTTTGTGTCTGAAAGTTATCTAAAATTATTCAAATTAAAACACGCTCTTCGAACGACAAGGTTTATATGAGATATCAGACCCATAAAAACTGCATCCTGTAATAGTTCCAAAATACGGCCACAATTCCGAATCAAAATTTTTCCCCAGTTGCGATTCGCAAAAAAAATAGGAATAAGTTTGACGGGAAACAGATGCACCTCGGAGGGAATGCAAATGATTGGGGTGGGATACATTTGGATACCTACGTATATTTTGTTCTATGCAGATGTGTAGGTATCATTCCATCTGGACGGCATGGAAAACTCCTCCAGACTCCGGTTCCTCACAGGAATGATGAGAAAAATAGTCGAAACCAACATTTTTTGCATTTTCCCCTCTCGCCATTAGAGTACCCAGGACAGCCATACGGCATACAAATATATATATATATAAATAAAATTGAATTGATCTGGGAATTGAGTGTGACCACATCACACGACGACCACATAAGTTGGAATCGGAATCTTTATGTGACGGAGACGGCGATGGATATCTGAGAGATTACTTACTCACTGGAAGCTGTAGGAAATGCAATATGTAGATATGTGATAAAGAGAGACTGCCACTGCTAACCTAATTCATTAGGGTGGTACGAATTAAATTGTCGCGTTCGATTCACATGATCTGTGGAAAGATGTGTGTGTGGAAGTCAAATACGGAGATAGATGGATGGTTCACCTTGGAAATGTAGTGCTTTGAGAGTAGGATTAGATATTTGCCATCCAAAAAGTTTTTNTAGGGTGGTACGAATTAAATTGTCGCGTTCGATTCACATGATCTGTGGAAAGATGTGTGTGTGGAAGTCAAATACGGAGATAGATGGATGGTTCACCTTGGAAATGTAGTGCTTTGAGAGTAGGATTAGATATTTGCCATCCAAAAAGTTTTTCCCAGTGGGATGTCCAAAACGAAATCCTTTAAAAATGTTTAGAAGCAACTTAGTCCAAAACTGTCTAAAAATGTTCAAAAATCAACCCCGTCCACAACTCCCTGAAACTCGCTTCAAACATGTTCTACTTTATGTCTCACTATGCCCCAAACACTGAGTTATTTTATCCTTTATATGACAGTCGGGTGCTAAACAACTCTATTAAGCAGGTAAGTTAAATCTTATTTTTTTAACAGCATTTACCAATATTCGCTTTACCCAGATTCCAACACTAAGGACAACCGCATTGAGGCTGAGATTGTTAATTCCCTCAAGGCACAAGAGTATTATTACATATGCCATGTTTCCGGGGAGAATGTCACCTTGTCACCGACTTTGAGCAGAATTCAATGCGTAAATCTAAGAAAGGAGCGTTCTATAAACATATTTACACCAAAGTCCTGAGAATGATTACAATGAATGGGGAAGACAATCAAGTTTTCCACGTCACAGGAGATTTTCCCTGACAATAACCCTCTATGAGAAAACTTTCTATGGGAATACACTATCTCTATAATCATTAAAATTTAGTATCCCTTGACCAGATTTCACTGTGTATGAGAATAATTTACCGAAAATAGGCAAAACCTGATAGCAAAATGTTTGCGCATCAAATTTTGACAACTGGAAATCATGTTAAATTTGATCAATAATTTAACGCATTTTTTACAAGCAAATCCTAGGTTAAAAAACATAAATTATTTGCAACTTGCAAATTGCAAGTTTGTCACCTGTGTACATTCTGATCAATTAAATCATTTTAAGAGGATTTTAAGCAAAAAAATTTGATTGGCTCATTTTCTCATTCCCTCATTTCGTGGCCGAGCATTCCATCTTCCAATAATCCGACTTTGTCTTGTTTATTTCGCGTGCTCCAACCCATCAAAAAAGGTTGGGGAAACGTGCTAAACATCAATATTTTTACTTCCCATTATGTCTACACATAATATTCACCCTCCCACAACTTACATTTTCCACCATGACGCAAATACAATTTCATCTTCCTGTTTTATTTTCCCTACATGCACTAAAGCATCGGGCTCGACTAAGATTTGCAGAGACGGAGAATCCCTGCACTTTAAACATTAAACGACATTAAATGAGTTTCTCCAACTTCAAAGAGGCTTGTTTTTTAAAGTAAAGTGTTGTCCCTAAGTTGAGGCCTACATCCCGAATCCCGAAATTCCTTCGCAGCGAGCGAGTGTTTACTTAAATGTGCCTATGCACATTTCCCGTCTTTCTGAGTCTTTGAAGAGCTGTCTCAAAAGAGAAAGAAGCTCGTGTGTAGCACCTTCATGACAAATCTCATTAGTGAGTCCATGCCTCATCAAACTTGCAACACTTGTCGGCCACGCTCTTAAAAAGGCGAAGACGAAAAAGATGCTTTTTTGGCGTCGCTCATTCTCAGCATATACATACATTTTCCATGTAAATGAAGGACTCTCAGCAAAGAAAACAACAACACATGCATAACATAACCACCATGAATTTGTAGAAGTGGCTGAATGGAAAAGCTGCGGTTTGCAAAGGTGGCTATGGGACATTTTAGGCAAATTGCGAAACCGTTTTTGAATTTAAAAAAACTATTTCTTCTATCAGTCACGGAAAAGCTACATTTGAATTGATGAAAAAATCAAAATGTATTAGCAAACTGATTCATACTTAAATTCGTAAGGAAACATACCAAAAAAAATTGTTATCGCATTTCTCAAACGCAGATTTTTTATATCACATTTCCACATTAGGACATTCACATTTACAGTAAAGTCACATTTACAAATGATACCCTTTGCGTATGCCTCCACTTTGACGAATTCATAGTCGATATACAGCCTTCTTCGCCTACATCCACCCACGCTGGGAAAATGCTACAGTTTCCATTTTACACAAACACTTTTGATGCTTCAGCTTGAAGATGTGTACATACAATGTATAAAAGTATTTGGCATGTATAAAGGTGAGAGGATTCGATTTCTCTCTAATGGGAAAATTTCACCGCACCAAATTAAGTATATGCACAGGCATGACATATAACCTTCAAGCATCAATATTCTGATGAGAAAGCAGAATCTTCATATCCCCAAGTATCTTCAAGAATATGGATCTAGTTTCGGTTTCAGCTCACGAAGAGATGAGGTTCGTGTGATCTTGCTGGATCCAAGATATGAATTTGGTTTTGTTTCTTCGCAGTTTGCATTTGGACAAGGCAATTCATTTTGGGGCGCATTGTGACTTGTACGCAGTCTCAAGCGACGTGTAATGTCACATGTGTGATGGCAGTTATAAAACTCAGCATGAAAGACAGTTAAGTTGTCAAAGTAAATCAAGTCAAGTAGACATTGTATTTTGCCTTGTCCATTCCTTGAAGTAAAAATGAAAACTTGCATTGTCAATTTCCAGAAAAAACAAAGAAAAAATTGTCTAGGCATATACATATACATATATATCGACATGCAGTGGACCACATGTGAAAGCATATACAAAATCCAAAACAAAACTCGAGGCTCATCCATGATTCCTCCATAACAATGAAAATGAAAATAGTATTAAATGCATTGACGCAAAGTTCTTGAAGGATTTTAACGGTGACCTGGTGACCACGAAGTGCTTGTCGCCCCGCGAAACCTTGAGTCTCGAGTCGAGTGTTTGAGCTTGATTGCATCTTCTCAAACAGTGAGGCAGTGGCACTGCCCACTATCAAATAGGTATATATATTTTCCCTATCTCTTGTTCATAATTCAAATGGTACATAAATAATAGGGACGTGGAAGTTACAACTTAGGACTTTTGGCTAGAGCCATTTGAATTGGAACTGTGCTGGTAAGTATAAATATCTACGAGAACAATATGCAAATTCTGAAAAGGCGATTTTATGAATGGCTTTTACGAGAAGAGAGTGAAGGTTCATGAAACAATCAGCCAATGACTCATAAAATGAAAGGCAGCAGGAGCATGGTTGATGTTGATGGTGGAAGAATATTTTTTCTATTTGATGGCAGCTTATATGATTCCCCGTTCAAAAATCTGTAAGTAGGACACAGGACAGCGATGCTTTAGCTGAAAGTTTTTTTTCGATTACAAGAAAAGAAACAAGGAGCAGGATTAAGCAATTGTCCTTCTCGACGACGAAAGCGCGCAAAATTACTCGATTATAGTTCTCCACTGACTGAAGGAAATGAAAGGATGGGAAGTCGAGTCAACCGTTTTTTAAATTACCACGTACTTTGTAACTTTATAGATCTTTCTTTAAAGAAAATGGAAATAGCGCTGCAAATGCTTGGGCGCAATGCATTGAATTTTGAGCTTGTTGTTCGTACTCGCCTAGGTTAAAATAGTTTTAAATATTGTTTGTTGTTTTCCACTGAATCATTTTAATCTGTTAAAGCTTTGAAAGTTGGTATGCCCGCTGACTACAATCAGCATTATTCTTTTTTTTGCCGAAAAGGAGCATTACTACAAGAAAATGAGATATTCGGTTTTTTTTTCAGAAAAAATATCTGGCACTTTATTCGAAACCATACACCGAACACAAGTTTTAACATTGACTTGCTATCGCGAACCAGTTTAAAAAAGCAACTGACCCAACTTCCCATTCTTTCATTCCTTGTTCCAGTTTAAAATTTGCCAACACAACGTTACAACGTACAAAACGTGCAATATGTAACCGCAACGAAACAAGTTGAGCTGATTTTTTTTCAAAAGAAGAAGCAGTGAATTGCTGAACAAACAACGACTCTCCACCATAGTACACCATACAACTCGAAAATCAGTTTAACGGAAAGGACATGAGCTTCTTCACGATGATGAGAATGATGACAAGTTGGAATTGCTCTGACTCTGACATTATGCTTATCATCATCACCATCATCATCATCATCATCGACAACAACAACAGTATTCCCATATGCTTACATAATTGGCCATGCTCACCCCTCTTACTGCGTATTGACTCAAGAAATCTGCTGTCTGTATTATATGCATTCTTCTTGACATCAACCGTATCTGTATGTGATGTCAAGAGGAATGAGAAGACGAAAATGTCTTCAGCTCCAGCTCTGGCTCAAACATCAAATGTCCTGCGTTAGTGTTGGATTTGGTAAAAACTAAAAAATGGACAAAAAAATCCGCAAAAATCTGGATGTAAATACCACTTTGGACTCAGACAAAATCTACTTGAAAAACTGTCTAAAATCACAATGCCATGGAAGAATGGAAAAACTCTATTGTTGGGGCTTTGCCAGACAAATTACATAATGCGTTTGAAAGTGGGCTTGGACGCTTTGAATATAAAAGTGGGAAAATCCTTTTGGACGGGAAGTTTCCAACACTACTCTTTAGTTGTGGTTTGATGCTCAGCAAAGATAAGAGGCAATCAAGGTGAAGATTAAGCATAACATTCTCTTTCTCGAACTCTTCGAGCAATGTATTTCGGCATGTGTGTGATTGTGATCGCGAAGAAAAAACTAATGTAAGAGGCTGGGATTGATTGGCTGACTGTTAGTGGCCTCTTCAACCTTCTCCGAACAGCGGGGATGACGAATGTAGATTCAGATAGCAGAGTTGGGCAAGCAGGTGTATTTTAATTGTCAATTGTAAATGTTTTATAAAAAATAGAAGCAATTGCAATTTGATTCTCTTATAAAAACCATGAATTTAAACGACTGTATCAAATTGCGGTATCTGCATAAGAATATTATAAAAAACTTATTCCATTTCAATAGAGTTTTAATACCTGAATCTGAACAATTATGCGGGGTTTTTACTTCTAAAAAGGAATTTTAATTAACTTTAAATTTGATTGTCTAAAGAAATTTTGATCTCAATTGTCCTTTATTTTGTTGTTTTTAATTAGTTAATTCAGAAACATTCTTTTTCAAGTTATTTAAAAATATCAGATATATTGAGTCTGTTACACCTCGAATTATTATGGATGGTAGACAATTTGCAACCATTTTTTGACAAATTCAATTTTTAAAAAATTATCGGCTTGCGTCAAAAATGCCTGAAATTGCTGCGTCTAATTACATCTCGTGATATTCGTAATATCCCCTGATTTATTTCAAACCATTCACAGTCTTATTTTTAAAAAAACATTTTTGTCGCTTTTCAAATACATCTTCATATTAATGTTTCGCTTGCCCATGTCTGGATCCCCAAAAAATCGCCAACTTTTTGGACCAAGCTCCAAGCTCGGGGACAACCCTCGTCCCCGCGTCGAATGTGGGTCAACCACATGTGTGTGTGCGCAGAAATACGTCTTCATCATGACTCAGTACTCATGAAGACACCAAGACGTCACCTGAAATGCCCCGTGATGGGCGAATGACACGACTCATAACTCACAACACAATATATTTATTAAACCGAGAAGCTAACCCACATTCATATAAGAATGACACAATCAAGTATCGAATGTGGGTCAACCACATGTGTGTGTGCGCAGAAATACGTCTTCATCATGACTCAATACTCATGAAGACACCAAGACGTCACCTGAAATGCCCCGTGATGGGCGAATGACACGACTCATAACTCACAACACAATATATTTATTAAACCGAGAAGCTAACCCACATTCATATACGAATGGCACAACCAAGTGGACTTGCAAGGCTTCCTCTTTTTCCTTCTGTTACACCCACACAAAAAAAACCTTTTTCAACCGAAGCAGGAGCAATCGAATGGGAAAGGCGAAAGTCAAAGAGCGAGAAAAAAACCATGGAATTACATAAGCTTCAATATCCAAAATTCCCCTGAAACTATTTACGTGACGCAATACGACTTCGCCTCTATTTTGTAATACACAGACACAAAGAAAAAGAGGAGAATTGGCAAAACAAAAAGAGATGAAGAAAGAGGAGTAAAATATTAGTAATAGCAACCTTCTCTCTGTCGTTTCACCTGTAACAATCATATTTATTTAATTGCATCATTATGGTTTTTATTGGCAGTCCCACTTTTCCTCGAACGAGAAGAAGGCTGCTGGTCAAAGTGAGATCTGTAGGCAAAAAATCTGTGAAATATTTAGATGTTACCGTTTGTGAGAAAGTCGAATTTTTCAAACACCTGCCAACACACAAACAACCGAAATGTGCTGCTTCTCTGGAGAAAAATTTTAAATACAAAGATTAAACATGACGTTTGCATTTTGTCTTAAAGAATTACTCTGAATCTACTCGGCGCATTCCCGTTATTTTGCAAGCTCTTTCGGATTCAACTTTCAATTTTTTTAAAATTTGCGTTTTTTTGAGTCCGCGTCAACAAGCAAAACTTGAGAAAGGTGTATGCGGTCATCTCCTGTCCCAATTTAATCAATGTTAAAGTGGATGACGAAATGGTCAAATTTTTGACAGGGGAAAGCGTCTCTCTGGCCGATCTTTTTTACCTATGAATTCCTTATACTGTTAGTTGGAGCTGAACCGTCCATGTGTATGACAAAGTAGAACTTAACGAGAAGATAATTTACAGTTTGGCATTAGGGATTATGCCACGAGACGAGTCGTCGTTCTCGCGTAACCTCAGTCGTAAAAAGTGGAAGTGGATGGAAAAAAATGTGGTTTTGGTGGATTAAGAAAAAAATATAGCCAAGCTTTATAGTCAGTAGTCATTGCACCATTGCGGGGCAAGGTTAGACCATTAAACTCCTTCAAAAGAGTGTAAAATGCAATACATCATTTTTTAAAAGATGGTATGAACAACAAATACGTTAGATAAATACTTGGAGCTCGAATGCTCGAATCTTTCAAGTTCTCAAGTGAAACTAATCCTTGATTTGCTGGTAGACAACCAAAATGATTGTTTCTCCCTTAAGACTTATTGTGTCAGTCAAATGCCCACAATTCACATGCCTGTCTGCTGGAAAAAGCGGCTGAAATGTTTTGGAGATATAATATGAACATACTTGTACCTGTGTATGTACATACCTATGTATGTACTTTATGGATGACGGAGGTGTCAAAGTTCGATTCCAGTACCAGTGCTTAGTCAGCAAAAAGGCAGCTGTGGGATGGAATGTAGACACAAGAAATA
>JAHZMY010000249.1:0-12656 GCA_027743915.1 Seira sanloemensis
AGTATGATAAATCGCCTTTCCTTGTAAAAGTCGCTTAAAGGATGTGATGTGGGTACACTAAATGAGAAATTAAAAATGCGAAAATGAATCATAAACATAATTTGCACTTTGAAGTTTTTTTATTTAGCCCAAGTAAAACTTGGGTTAACGAAAGTTTCTTAATTGAAATCAGATGCCTATTTTCATTATGTAAGTTTATCACTTGTGTTAATAGCGTGAGTCATTAAAGTGACATCGCTAATTTCCCAATTAGGTACAAGAATTTGTAGCTATTAGTAAATACCTATTATTTATACACTATTAATTAAGAGGTGATGGCCAAATACCGGGATTGGAAATACAGATGATCAAACCCTTATCAAAATACGGTAATTGAGTTTAATCAATTAGACCATCTACATATGTACATATCTATGCGAGTAGCGATTGATATGCAAATTTGCATATTATGTCACCTCTTGAATCATATCAAGGATGTTGTTGATTTCATTTCTCATTTTATTTGATACAATCCTCTATTTCAGATTGTCAACTAGCCAACAAACTCTCCCACTTTAATCAGTCAAGTTAGCAGCTCTGACTCTGGTGCACATAAAAGTGATCAGGAAACTGCAAAAAAAAGTCTTTATCACAAGAGAGCTCATTGAAATGACTTGGATGATGACCATTGAAAACAAAAATTCACAAGAGAATTTGACACGGTTTCGTCTGATATTGGTATGCTTTAGATAAAATAACTTTACGAATCACTGCATTCTGCTGCAGCCTAGATAATGGCTACACATAGAATTTGGATTTAAACCAGGTTTATGACTTTCGTATTCAGATACAAATTATGTAGTTGTGGCCTGTTTTCATGTCGCGAAAAAAAATCCGGAAATCGTATGTTATACATGAACGAGTTTGCGGATTGTTTCAGGATGACTCAAAATCCTTGAGAATAAGTGGACCATGAGATTATTGAAATAATGCATTATAACATAACATACCTATGCAAATTTGGAATACCTGAAGTTTACATGATTGAGGGTTGGATTTACCACATTTCTCATTAAAAATTGTTTTGGCTGTTTCTGCAAAAAATACTTGGTATTGGAATTTGGAATGTCGCTGTTTCAGCCCACACGCAAATTCTAAAATTTACATATATCAAATACAAAACAAGGTTATTTCTAACTAAAATATGTTAAAATACGTGGGTAGTGGGCATTCAGGGAAATTGATACTATTTTTAGCGAGTATCACAAAACCTCAAGCTATCTATCTCTAGCCTGCATATGTATACGTATTGGTAGTGTGGCTCAATGATTCATATTTTTTGCCTGGCGTAAATGATCCATGCGATTTCCGACCCGCATGTAGTATTGTAGTATTTTTGCGCTCCGCGTCAGAAATCCACATTCCCTCACTCAATACCATTTCCGCCGAAGCTCATTCGTATCCCATATTCTGGGTATCAGATATCACAATAATTCCTTTGTCTCCCCCGCCGCCTTTGTTTCCAAACTCCCCACATCAAAAGCCGATTTCCATAAAATCATCATTCTTGCCATCCATTTCAACTTGATGATGTATGATGCCTGATTCTGGTGGAAGTGCGCAATACTCGACTATCATCTCGTATGTCTCTTTCTATTCCTCATAAACTCGCAATAAAACAAAACCCGTTATAAATGAGAGATGAATCAACGTGCCAAAAACCAACTAAAATGACAAAAGCAACAAAAGAAATTACACAGCGACAACTGTCAATATTGTGTACACATATCCTTGTCTGTGTCGTTCCAGCCTACTACGCTTGAGACAAAAGGAAGACATTTATATATTTGCGCAATACGCATACCATCAACCCTTCCTCTTCGCATCCCTAAATGTGCAATAAATGGGATAAAAGTGAAAGACGAGCAAATGACGAATTCTCCTCGCTTCCCTTCATTTCTTTCAATAACTTTCCGGAGTCGTCTCATAATACATTTTTTGGGGAATGTCTCATATCATCTCTATCCTTACGAAACAAATAGTTTCGTTTGAGAGTAGGAAAAAAATCCATATTACACTTCTGAAAAAATTGCTCAAAGATCATTCACAAAAGAAATCAAATGTTTTCCTGTTCTTTTTATGGAATGCTCATGGATTTTGAACGTCGTCCTCGTGCTATATGTCATCAATGTCAGTCGTCGAGATGTCCATGTCTTCTGTCGCTCGTCGCGTCACGAGCCTTTTTCCCCCTTTCACAAAATAATAATAATATTACCGTATTACATGGCATTACACAACTCATTCATTCATCTCATTTCATCTTGAACTTCCACATAAAGACAAAAAATGTAGTATAAAGATTGCGTTGTTGCGTGCATTACGAAAATATTACATGACTTCATTCCTCCTTTTTCTATTATATTGAGAGATGCTTGTCTCCAGACTAAAAGTCACATGGCAAAAAAAGGAATCGCGTTATGCCATTATGTAGAGTGGAAAAGGAAGCAATGAAGGAAAGTATGGATGGTTGGTGAAGGAGCCGAGCGGAAACGAAAAAAAGTGCGTCCATACATATACAATATATATCTGGCTGACTGCGACTGGATCTGGATGCAACCCTTTTTTCTCCTCAGCTTTTATTCAACCCTCGTTTTTCCATTCAATATTCATTTTATTAGGTTTTCATCCCTGTGCAAGAGGCTAAACTGACATCTTTTTGTCTATATTGCTCCCTACGGATATTTGGACAAGGAGAAGTGGAGGAGAATGTGTAAAATGAAGAATGAAAGCGTGCAAGAGCTCGTACACAGAAGCTCAAGAAGAAGAAGATGTATGGGGAGCGTGATATACGCGCTTTATAGTATCAAACTTTTTGCTAGAAAATATATATGTACTGCATTGAAAGATGTCAAGCATATGCTTAAAAGTTTCTATAAAATGGATATGGAAGAGTGAGTTCACACGAGTGAATAAAAAACTACTGCTATGAACTTTATACAAAGAATTTCTTTTGCGACGGCGAAAAAAATGTGTGTGTGGATGGACAAGGGAAAAAGTTATCTACTTTACTCGATTTTTACCCCTTTTCCGCTGTTTACTCAATGCATTTATGTAATACTCGAGGTTTTTAAAATACTTTCCCCCTGCGTCATATCACGAATTGGAATGTTGGCTGAGAAAGAAGAAGATACCGTGCTGCGTGCGTGGGTAAAAATGGGAATGCATTTATCATTCAAGCCGGGCAGCTTTTTTTTAGCTTTTACTCTTTCAACTTTTACTTTCTTCCCCTTTTCTATTTGCTGGAGATTTGTAATGCTTAGATGGGCATTTTGTCGTGTGAGGTGTGTGTATACTTCCAAATGGGGGTTTGGTGTTGGTGTCGTCGTCGGGACTTTGATATCGTGAGCTGAAGCCGTTTTCAAGAGAGGAGGATGTGATGTAATTGTGTACTTTTGCAGATTTGATATAAAAAATTTGGAAGGGGGTGCGGGGTGTTAATAAAGTAAAAACTACCGTTTTTATACCTTTTTCTACTTTGTTCTTCTTCGAGTCTTCAAATGAAAAGAAAATTGCTTTATTGGGTGCACAAGGCAAGGATAATTTGGCTAAATGAATACATAGCTGAATTTTTTTCCTAAATTGAAGGAATACAACACACGCATAAATTTTCAAATGGAATATTTATCACGTCAAGTTTATTGTTTTGGAAAGTACTTGATCTATTCATTTGCATACTTTCC
Source organism: Seira sanloemensis (assembly GCA_027743915.1). Classification (NCBI taxonomy): domain Eukaryota; kingdom Metazoa; phylum Arthropoda; class Collembola; order Entomobryomorpha; family Entomobryidae; genus Seira; species Seira sanloemensis. The sequence goes on from JAHZMY010000249.1 coordinate 3,720, forward strand.
CACAAAAAAGCGGATTGGAGAGTTGGTTCTTTCTTATGCGTAATTTCTGCGTATTTCTCTCAATTCGTAATTTCATTCTGAAAGCTTACCCTCTACTTTGCATACGTAATACCCCCTGTAATGTCCAATAGAACAATAACTCAAGTGTAGTATAGTAGTGAGGATATACTACATCTAATTCTAGAAAGATTTCGATTAAACTAATAGGAAAGTCATGTCCCCTTCCTTTTTTATCCCTTTTATCTCCCTCCACAATCTCCCTTTATTTTCCCTTAACATGTTCTCGACAAACCACGGCCAACATCAGATGAGAGCTTATCTCTCCTGCTTTCAGCACAGAAAATGAAAATATTTCTCAAGTGCATCGATTCGTAAACTTTCACGCACACGTTCGACTTGATTACATAAAGTTTTTTCTTCTCATCTGACGTGCTAAAGGGAGTAATAATCATTGTCATTAGAATCATTGCATACCGTCACCATTCTCCCGGTAACTAAAGTCATCATCATTATATCCTTCTCAGGATCGTTGTCACCGTCACTCACCACCAACACATCCACATCAGATCCCATCACTCTTCAAAGTAATCAGGGGAAGAGGGCTTCAGAGCTTGAAACAAGGAGGAAAATGAGATAAGTGCAGGCAAACTCACAAAAGTTTTCCCTGCCCGTCGGTTGTGTACGTAACCACCCTTTTCGAAGACAAGGACAAGTTTTCTCTGTTCAAAAAGAACAAGTCGAGTCTTCGTGCAGAACTTGAATCGTTGAATCCTTGTGTCCTTCAAGGAAAGGGTGAAGTGAACTGATGCAATTATTACGTAAGGATATGAGGACAACATTGTCTTGTGGAAATCCCTTCTTGTGCTACATGATTCTCCTCTAATGATTTTTTCCATATACATATACATAAAACCTTCAGCCTCGAATCAAATTGAATCTAGACTTTTCTACCAAAGTAATTACTACACATGCCATCATCATCGTCACCGGTGGATCAAGCCACTTTTGGACATTCTGGAGAAGAGGACGCGACACTACCACACCACGTTCAATTACATTAACCCGTTCGTTCTACCGTAAAACATTTTTTGGGCTGGGTCCTTGGAACTCTTTATGGCAAAGAGGAAGAGTTTCAACTTGACGAGATGTTTTAAGTGGAAAAGACATGCCGGCTTATTACGGTGGATCGTATCATCACACATCTCATCGCACAATCCTTGGAAGATCTTGGAAAGCTTGTAATTTTCAACTTGATTCAACCTACCGACACTGAAAGAATGAAAAGTGGCGTGGCTCTGATATAGTTTGAGAGCAGCTTGAAATTCCATCATCCATTGTTTAGCTGTAAAACTGTACCTCTAAAGTAAAAGACTTGTTCAGCAAAAGGGAAATGTACATTTGTAATACTAAAGCTCTCTGTTGAATTAATTCGGTTGACCAGATGCAATTTCATAGCTCTTGATGACAAGCTCCACCACACCCGAGGTTTTCCCTCAAGTCGGAAGCATTACTTAATTAGTGCATTTCCACCCAAATTACTTATCACTAATCGCAAAAGATTTCAATGGAAATGCTTGATGTATTTCTTCTGTACTTTTGAGTAAATTAACGTGTAAATAAAAGCTTACAAGCTACAGGATTTCATCAAACTGAAAGATGGTTTTAGCATTGGCATGCCATATCCAAAGCAGGCCACTTTATGCAAAAATGCGTTATTTCAGGAGAACTAATTTTCCTAATTGATGGCCCATGATTAACTCAAGTACTAGGTCACCACACTCTGTAATTCAGACTGTGTAGGGAGAAGCTCATCTTTTCCTCAAACAAGTTTTGGTCTCTCTTGTATCCTAATCTGCATTTCCATAGTCCATACACTTTGCGATTTTCCATTAGTTAATTTCCGGACGAGTTGCTGCCTATCCTCATCGGCCCACAAAAGAGCTTTCCAGTGTCACTCCTTCCCATCAATTTTATTAATGGGTATCCGCAGTGTAACACAATGCATTGCTGAAAATATAGGCTTCCAAGTATCCACTAAGCAAACATTATGCAGTTTGCACTTTATTTTTTTTTGCAATATTTACTTTCCCATGAGTCTCCCCAGTCGGGTTAGTGTTGGAGAGGCTTTTAGACGAGTGGATGCGTATCAGCATAGAAATAATAGGATAAACGGATTCTTTTCACATTTAAAAGCTTCCATAATAATAATAATCGCTGGATTTACTCTGGGTCTACATCATCACATTCCGGAGGACTGCATGAGTAACGCCTTTTCAGTGGAAAGAAATTATTATGGTAATTTATAGATTTACGCTGTTTTCTATTCTTTCATCCATGGGCAAAAAAAGTCCATACATTTTATTGTTGCGCCTTTCAAGTGAGAATGAATTACTAGGATTCCTGTGGACTTTGCTCACCCACAGCAGGAATTTTCCTTGTAATTTTAGCATTTCTGAAGGGAAATATTACATCATTTACAATGAGCCATGTGCCTCGCAGTTTGTTGGTGTTCCTTCTTGGAATGCGTCGGAATTTCTTTTTAAAAAATTCTGACAAAAATACTTTTCCTAAGATAAAAAGAACAAACGCCGGCGGGAAGAGAGATTTTAGAACAAGAAGTTGACTTTTTAAAGGCTATACACTTTCTCAAATTGAAAAGACTCCCACACAGATACAAGTCGAGGAATTTGAAGCATAGATCACAGCAAAGCCACACATGAAAAAGCTTTTTATTAAGTTTGTCATGTAGACCATCGCACGCACAAATATTGTCCTCGACTTTGAGTAAAAGTCCCTACTCACTTCCTTCTGACGAAGAAAGGAGATGATTGTAATAATGAGATATGTAATTGAGAATCAACAATTGTCAATTTAGAAAAATCCAGCCCAAAACGCCGCTTGGGTGGTGGTCACATACAAAAAGCTTTAGCGGTTGCCGACACTGATCCTTGTTTGTTGGGTGTGTTGGGTTCAAGTAAAGTACACACAAATTTTGAGAAAACAAAGCCAAAAGGGCCTACATAACGTAAGATGGACTCTGTGCCTTACTGGAAAAAAAGTTCTTCTGGGCAGATTTTCAATTCTTCATTCATTGCAAGAGTCCAACGAGTAAAAACATCTTTTCATTCCCAATCATCGTCTTCATCATCATTATCACTTAACACTATCGCCTTGTTTGTACGCGGCGGCTTAAGCTTTTCGGCAGAGAGTTAGAAGACTTTGTTGTTCCGTGCTCAAAGCTGTGAAGGCCCGATTTATTTTGACACTAGCTTTTCAAACCAACTTTGCACAAAGCCGACAAATAATGTTCTCGTAGGATGTGTGGAGATGAATTGCATGAATGATTTTTTACACATAGAATGGCTTTTGTTTAAAAAATATTGGATTTTTCCTTGCGTTCACATACATTGTAAGTATATGTAAGATTTTTTTCGACTTTTCCTAAAATCAGGAGGGCATCCATCTTGTTCGCAGCACAGCTTGTTTGCTGTAATCAGGGAGCTAATCAGTCACTTGTGAAAAGTCAGAAATGTCAAGAATTTTCGGGGAAAATTATCGCAGTCATCGGTATTTCACACTCGGAGCATAAACATACTAGGCATATGCTTCTTAGTCTCAATATGTATGTTTCTATTGTTTTACAAAGTGTTCCAGTTCACAGGAAACTGAGAAAGTCAGCACTCAGCACTCAGCACCCAATTAGTAAAAACTAATGAGATCAAAAAGCAGAAACTTTTGCGTGCCAAAAGAGATTGACGAGAAATACATACATACATGCTTCATTATTTCTACAAATTATTTTTCCTTCCATGCTTCTTCCCCCGTAAATATTCAGAAAGCCTTTATTGATCAAACTACGTATTTGATAGAGTTCATTTGCTCCTTGTTTTGTCCAAGCAAACGCCATTCCATCCCTGAGTGACATTTTAGCAAAAAAAATCGAACCGAATCGAAGTTAAAAGGACACCGATTTTCCCCATGCATTTATCATTCGTAGCCAGTTTGAGCTCATGACATCCGTAGAGAATGTGATGGGCCTACCCTCCCCGTTTCGGAAGTCATCATCAGAAGCAGCTCTCGGAACGAAGAAGATGCTGTGGCCATTTGATCTGATGTGTCATGTCATTTGTACCATTCATTGGTAAAAAAGGTGATGGGACTTTCTGAGCAATCTCCAGCTGCCCTTTTGACACTTTACAAGATGATGAACATCAGTGACTGCGAGAGAACGTTCATCATCACGTATCGGAACCCCCATGAGAGGAGCACCCTGAAATACCAATAATAATCATTGTGTGGCATCCATGTTTCCTCTGTACTATGTGCTTCAAAAAACTACTCCTAAATAAAAATTGAACTTGCCTAATGATCCCTGTGTGGCCAAAAAGCTAAATTATTGTCACCTCTCGTCATTGTGTCGAATGTGCTTAAAGTCATGATCACCCACAGTAAAAATGACACCGGGAGTGAGTGTAAGAATAAAGCAGCCATTGTTAACGTTGCTGATGTGAGTTTTCTCCAATAAATGGATTTTTCCACATTACTTACGAACTGACTTTTTTGTCCAATTGTTTAAAAGGGTGTTCTTACCTGTAAGGTTGAGAGCAGAAACCACGCTACATTATTAGCTGGCTTTGTGAAGAAAGGTGCATTACACATTTTCTTGTTCCTTTATTAAGCGAAATCGTTTAGGCCAAATAAAGGGTAATTGTGAAGGTTTACAACTTGCCACCTACAACGAAAAAGACACATTTTCTTGTTCCTTTATTAAGCGAAATCGTTTAGGCCAAATAAAGGGTAATTGTGAAGGTTTACAACTTGCCACCTACAACGAAAAAAGTTGTAAATGATTCTGCTCATGAGTAGTAGTAGATTGTAGATAGATGGTCGGTTGTATTTAAAGTGAAGGAGGAGGCTCGATTGCTCATGGACATGATTTTAAAGGACTTGGCTCAAGCTTGTTCTTCCTTTTGTTAGTCATGTTCCATTTTAATGGCGAGACACTGACGATGCTATGGGTGCTTTCCATATCAGAGTCGCATATTATTCAAATGCTCATAGACCTTGAACTAGTCTAGCTCTAAATTGGTTATGAGTATATGAATGTTTATTGAGAAATGAGAAATTTCATTTCATTAGTCTCAAATGAATGAAAGTTGGACTTTTATAAGACGTGGAAAACGTAATGCGCTATTCTCAAATTACTTTGTTAAAAAGTTAATAGTAAATACATATGTATTTGGCCGTATTTGCTTTGGAAAGTAAACTTTAACAATAACATAACAACATGAATGAAATTTGAATGTATGCGATTCCAGCCCAGTCACTTGTATTCAAAATATAAATATATTCTTTCTAATTTAACAAGATGACTTTGCAGAAATCCCCTTACATCCTGCTGTCCAAAAAGGAGGTTTCATCATCATTTGAATTAAAAGAGATCGAGCAGCTTCAAGTTAATCAAAGCATTTCAAGCTTTATGAAGACATGCGCAATCGCAAATTGAACCAATCTTGTCGAATTAGTGCAGCATTGAAGATTTTATTTACATTACTTGAGCTCACTAGTGTGCATCAAGATCAAGAAGGCAAATAAAAAATACATTCTTTCCCTATTTTTTTGTCCTTAAGCGGATGTATGGTCATTTAGATGGAATTTTGCACGATCTTTTAAAATGTTCAGCGAGTCTTACGTAGTGATAATGTTTCTCTGCAATTTTATATTTGGTCGCATCGGCATCAAATATATGTACATGTAATGCTTCTTTGTCAAATTTTAAGCTTGTTTCCTATCAAAATATAAATTCAAACTTGAGAATACAAATAACAATGTAGGGCCTTTCAAATTGATGAAGAAATCTTCAGTAATATGAAAATGAAAGCGATATTATAAAGAAATTCTGCCCCCGCATTTTTCCAGCTTCAGCTTGAGCACCTGCAATTTCCCGATTTCCCCCCGCTAAAAACTTTTACTTCACTCTCCTTCCAAAAAGTTCGTAATTCGAGTAAAATAATAAATTGTTTAGTCCTCTTGTAAGATACGGTCTTTCCTCATCTCGATTTTGTTTCTCCCCAGTCTGTGTGCCTATGTGATTCCATAAAACTGGAGTTTTATGTTTCAAAGAAAATGTCTTAAAAATTGAATTTCGATTTTCCGTGGAAAATTAGCGTGTCGTACCCGTACAGTACAGGAATTCTCGCTGTGCGAGCTTTTGACTCAATAGTTTTGTACCGTGTTCTCCTCTTTCTTCTCAAGTTACCAAAAGCAATGTAGGTACATAGTTTTTTCCTATACATGCTCCTATTCACTTTTTGTGTGTCTCTGAGAAGTAAAAGGGAAAATGAGAATTGTAAAAAAATCAGAGTGATACAGAGAAGATAAAAAGTTAAAGTGGAGAATAAGATGAGAAGTAGAAAAAAAATTGTGCTCTTTTCCCTCGTCGACAATGGCATCCGATGAATCATGAAAAATCCAGCTGTGCAAGAAGTGCGTAGCGAATTAGCCCTTTCCTTTTTCCATGAAGTTTTTTCTCTGTTTGCTTTGAAGCATCAAGTGATCTACGAATGATCAAAAAGATATACTTTTTTGTGAATATTTTTAGGTAAAAGACAGCTGGAAAAATCAAACCGAGTTTATAAAATAATAAAATGTAAAAGGTAGTACATCAAAAAAAAGTTTGCTGGAGTTTATGACAAAATTTTATAGCCATTCGCGTACACAAACAGAAAGTTTGCCAATTAATTTGACATAAAGTCATTGTAAATTTAAGTAATAAAAAATTATACATTTTGATCTTTATTTCATAATTTCATTTGCTTTCAAGATTTAAATACTTTTAAAGTTGTATTTTTTTCATCCAGAGAGCGTACGACACTCATTATTTCACGTTTTCCAGATGTACCGTAACGCCACATAATTTTCGGTTTGGAGGGAGGAGTGCAAAGACGGCATTACTGGAAGAAAGTATTTCTTTTTCCTCAAATTTCGAAACCATTCACAGATTCACATCTGTAAATTCAGGGAAAACCTTGTTTCGTCACGGCTACAAGATCCCAAAGCCTCCGACAGCGTATGTAAAGGAAATCTAACAATGTCCAAAAGTGAAGTTCTCAGCAGAGCCACCGAGCCACCCAATAAAGCATTCATCTTCACACACACATTTCTGCTCCTTTACACATTTCCCTCTCTCTCTGCCTTTCAAGTCAAAGTCGGCAAAATTTGTAGTTGCGAGCGAATCGAATTTTACATTTTTTTCAATAGATTTTATAAAAGCAAGCTAAAAGTTCAGCAGGCACTTGATTGTTGTTCCTTGTTCCATAGAGCACCGGAGGAATGTTTTTAATTTTGACGGGAAAGGTGAGATTAGAAAATGCGAACGTGAGCTATATTTTCATTTAGATGCTAGATAAAGCATTCGTCTCGCCAAAATCTGGGGGAATGAATACGTTTCCAAACTAGTGCACAAATATTTAATAAAGGGTGTCTGCTCCAGGGCCTGCAAGACAAATACTTACCCTCACCTAAAAATGGCGACGACGAATCTCGTCTCAAGGCCAGCTGTAGGTAGAATTTCAAATAATGCCTCTTGTCCCATTTCCAAGAGTTTTTTTTTGGAAACTTTCGCAATTCACACAATTTCCAAGTAATACTTGACAACAACAGACTGGACGAAAGACGAGAAAGGCCTTGAATTCAAAAGTTAAAAGTAGTACATATTTGCAAGGCGGAGAATTTGTAATTCTACACCGTTTTATATTAAATTCCTTTAGTCTCCTCAACTCGCAAAGGCTTTTATAGTCTTTTAGACGTTAGTCTGAAAAAGTGATAAATTGCTCACTTCATACAATTCCAGGATACACATGTTATCCAGATACAAGGTTATCAAGCAAAAGCCACGGTTTACAAAAAACGCTACAAATTTTGGTAGAAAGCTCATTTTCGAAATCATCCTGCAAGTTTTCCATTACCCGGGTTTGAAGCGGAGAGAGAGAAATCAAGTCAAGCGAATCAGAAAATAAATATTGCGTTCCATTCACAGATCAACTCTTTTCCCTCCGTTCTGTTAAAGTGTATACTTTCACACAAATACTCAGATCGAAGGGTGAAATTTTGACCGAAAAACTGATTTATTGGTAAACTCAATATGTATTACACTCTATTTTTAATGCATTTCCACTAAACCAAGTAACACATACATATAGATTTTTCCACATTTGAAATCATCCAGTTTTTCTCCAAAAAAGTGTACTTTTTTCATTTAACATTTTTTCCAGTTCATGGAAAATCCACCCCTTTCCAATAGTAAGCTCATGACGAAAGGGTTCATTACATCTGCTTTTTAGATGCAGTTCATTCATCCACTTCTTCATTCTTTTTGGCTTGTTGCTTTTTTCTGCTTCTCTCTCCAAAAAAATGAGAAAAATGGAAATAGGTATGGTCCATTTTTTGGGAAACTCGTATTATTGCCAGAGATTCATTCAATTCCATTTTGGTGATTGAGTTTTTTCTCTTCTATTTTGGCGTTGTTTACCAAAAAAGCCCATTTCGTTATGGGCAGGTGCCGTTCATAATACCGTTCCAATTTTCTCAGATCCTTTTTGTGTTTTTAACGATTTGAGAAACGTTGGGCAGAAAGAGAGAGAAAAAGTGGCAAACATGACACGTAATATTTTGCTAATGAGGCTTAACGGCAATATAACTCGGATATTTTTCCCCAGTTTTACGTGCATGCGTCTCGTTTTCCTGTGAAGAGTAATTGCCAGTGTACCGACACCTTTAATTTTGATGTTATTTTTTGGAAATTGGTTTCCGCCCACATTGAACACATGGATGTGTAGTTTTTTGACGGGAGCCGTGCTACAGTTATCACTGTCATAATGAGACTCAGACTCTGTCAGTCCCATTCAAATTTCTGTAGTAGCACGTTTTTAGAGTTTC
>JAHZMY010000250.1:0-19733 GCA_027743915.1 Seira sanloemensis
AGTGCACGTTACTCAACGATCCGAATCTGCAGAAATATAATTTTGACATCATCCGGTAGCTAATAAAATAAGCTATTTATTCATACTAAATTTGAAATCATTCAGTGTTGGGGCTTCAAACTACGCGTTTTGAAAAGTCAGACATTAGGTAAATAAACTGTCCGCTCAATGCATTACCTTGGATCACTGTGCATCACGGCGGATAAATGACTTCGCGGGGAACCTCATATACAATTTAATTTTGTAAAATCGTATTCATTAAAACTGGCCAATTTAAAAAAAATGCTGAAGACCACTCTTCGCTGGCTGTATAAATTTATGCATTGTCGGATTTATTCTCTAAAATATGGCGATTAACGACATTGGCTTCTTTCTGTATGATATCAATTGAGTCCAGATTTTTTTTATAAAACGTTCTCAGTATTGCTACGCATCAACTGACTTTATTTATATACTAAAATATATTGAAACAAAGGAAAAAACGAGCAGGTTCTCCCGAAGAGAGCAACCTCACTGCATTGGGGTTATGTGTCTGCAGACACAAGTCCTTCCCTGATCACATTTGGCTGACTTCAAACTGTAGCAAAAGTTATAGCAAAAAGATTATTAATCATTTGAATTTAGGCTTCGGGTTGGTGTCGGCTGCTTTCAACAAGTACAATTCACATAGTAGCAGAGGCTACAATTACTTACGGTTCCTTTGTATTCTCAGTACACTTCTGCTTACACGTGGCATCGTCACCGCCAATACATGCGTCTTCCCGCTGTAAAGTTAAATGTAAAGTGTAGTACAATCTATACGCATTCCTCTTGAATATCTTTGTATATACTACGGATGCAACCGAATTTCTCGGAATTATCCGTGTACGTGAATATATGTATATTTTTATTACAATCACATACATGATGACATCGTCCTCCTTCTCTGCTAAAGTCTGCGTCAAAACTGAAAAATATTATGCGCGTAATGGTAACTTTTATTTTCGTTTACGTGGCTAGTACTATAGTATTTTGAGAGGTTGGAGCACCACCTGTGTTTTAAACTTACCGATAACCATGAGAAACCCAGCGAGCAAAGCGCTTGTCATTTTCGTCATCTTGATGAAAACAGAAGAAGGGTCAGGTGGACTTCCCAAGTGAAAAAGTACTGAGGTGGCTAACAACGGTTTTATTTTCCAGTTGAACAACTGAATTCCACAAGCGTGTCTTGTTTGGCTGAAGATGTGAGCAGAAATGAAGTCGAATTTAAACCTTTCCAGAAATAAAACACAATTACATCGGGTCGACGACATGGTAATGAGGAAGTCATTAGGCAATTTATAGATATGTAGTTGTGCGCACATTGTCGCCTTTCTGTTTGTATGGAAAATTTAAATGCGCCGACGGAGACGTTATTATTGGTACGTGTATGTCGTTTCACCTGCAAGCCTGTGTTAATGGCATATAAAATGACTTGTTTGTATGCATGCAGCGTTACCAGCAAGGTGATACGTAATGTGCCAAGATTTACGTTGCTAAGATAAGGTAGACAGTTAATAGATTTACGGTTTAGGCATTTGTAATTCCGTAGATTAGAACAATGATCAATTAGAAATAAAACTTGTTTTGAACGAGTCTGACACCGTCGGAGAAACCTCATAGTATTTAGGGGTTAACAGCCAGGATCTTTATAGTAACGTCGTAAACATAAAAAATATTGAATCACGTGGCTGAAGAAATTTTGGTTCTAAAGTGGCCATATGGATGAAAAAGAAATGGATCAAGTCAGGATTTCAAAAAATACATTTTCAAAATTCATGTGTCATATAAGTCGACTCCAAACTGCTGTGGTGGGTTCTGCAAATATGACCGTTGCTCGGTTAGAGACGGCTAAAACCGTTTCACATAAAAACCCGTATGACATATCATTCGACCGCAAATTCTATGCAAAATTCAAATAACAACGTCTTCCTTGGAGGATATTTTGAGCAACGTAGACGAGATTGGTCTACGGTAGGATTTTTATTATTATGGAGAAACTGTAGATTACTGTACATTGTGCAACAAAAGGATAAAAACATCAATAGTCGGCCTTCATTCACCGATATTACGAGAAATAATCAGTCCCTTCCCCCTTAACAAGACTTTTTCAGATGCAGTTTCAAATAGTTTGGCACCAACACCACCCCACACTGTTCATAGTTCGACTTCAACCGCTTCCCAAACTTGCAGATGTACTTTAATGTAATTGTTAAAGGTGGCCTTTTTTGGGCACACAATTCGAACACAAATGAGACCCCCTCATCTTTACGGCCCTTCTCCTTATTGCTTCCACAGGCGGATTCTCTCAAATAGCATCTGAAGAGACGTCGATGCTTGAACTTTTCACAGACATCGCATGTGACCTTTTGAGCCGTTGGGCCAAACTCGCAAGAAAACCTTTGACCTGCTAAGAAGCTACAAGAAGCAAAGTATGAGCTACTTTTCGCCTCTCATGTTAGACATCTCCCAAATTAGTTTCGTCCAAATTCAAAATTAGATTTAAATAAAAACAATGCGTTAGTCGTCCAAAAAATGTTCCGCAGGGATTGTGGACGCATTTTTTGTTTCAATGAGTGAATGGAAAATGGAAATAGAAATAATTGCGAACGATGAAATCTTGGAAACTTAAACGTTGCTAATCGGAGATTAAATATATTTATTTAGTCAGAAATTAGTCATGAAAATATGACGAACTGCTTGTTGTGCAGAGAAATGAGGCTCTTGGAGCCGTAAAGTAAAGTCAAAGAATGGGCACAGAGCTGGGTGAGACAGCTAGATTTTATAAGATTTCGATACATAAATTAGGTACATCTTCTGGTATGAGAGAATGGGGGAAAATTTTGCATTAACAACACAGTTAGCTGAACATTAAAGAAGGAATTTTTTGTACAAAGGTCCGAGGACATTCCCCTCGGACCTACAAATTGAGACAAAGGAACAACAGGAAACTTGCCTACCTGACTGTGGTTGCCCCAAGGAACAACCCTGTATTGTAAGGGAAAAACATGAGGCAGCCAAGAGGTTGAAGACCTCATGGCCCCATTTGGACCGTTCACAATGACAATAAAAACCTGATTGGCATTCTCAATAGACTGGCTTCTCGATGGTACCAAAATTGTATCCAAATACAGGCGACATTTTGTTCCAGATCACCCCAAACTATTTAAATAATTTCTGTGTGGGATAAATGACCTGTAAAATGCGTAAAATATAAAATATCTAAATAATTTTGACATAGAAAAACTTGTCAACATTAACGCCACCTTGACCAGGGTAATACAGCATGCCAAACAATCCCTTTAACTATGCTTACTAATTTTGCGTATCCTACCTACTTGAATAACGTAAAATATTTCAAATTTTTCATATTTCAAAAGCAGCAGTCGCTATGTACCTACTCCTTCACAAATCTACTTTTTAGGCCTCATCTTCGATATTTTTCCCTATGAAAGTAAGTGATGGGATTCGCAGTATTAAGTAATCTTTATTATGCAACAAGTTTGTATAAACAACAGTTGCTGGAAAGGATTTATGTATTTTAACAGTCAGTGGTAAATCGCTTGAAAAAAATCCGTGATAATAATCCGCCAAGTGATAAGGCAAAATCTTGATACCGTGTAACATGCAGAGTAGAGACGCGTTTTACAGCGTGGTCCATTCACTTTTCACTCATTATCTGCTACAAATCCGAAAGTACGGTGTTGTAAAAACTGCTGGGCATTATCAACGTTTTTACGTGGAAAGCCGGTATACAATGTACATAGATCAAAAAATAATCTCTCACTCGAGTTTTACTGCGGCGAATAATTTTTCGGAAAAGCAGATCATGGTCAGCTTTCTTCCACAAATTGTAAAACCGGTTTATTCGGAGTACCGTCATCTCAATCTGGCTACCTAGAAATGTAAAAAACCATGGTTTTTACAATTTAAGCCAGTAAATCTCAATTCCGACAATAAACCCTTTAACCGGCATTAGTAGCGATTTGCTGAATTATTAATTAATTTCATGAATGATATCTTCATCACAGCCGTTTTTCCTAAGAATCCGCAAAAAAACAATTGCAGGCATTAGACAATCCAAAAATTGATAGATTAGCGTTTGCTTTTTAGGATACGAGTGATTGAGATGATGCTCTATATAAAATGAGTCGCAGCTTTTAAAGTTTATCAAAGTATTTCCTGGACTTAAGCCTGTTAACATTTCTCCGCTGAAATAACTGAAAATGAGCTGCAGGTTCGTGATTGCCTTTTTGGCATTTGTTTTGGGCTCCAGCTGTCATGCTCAGGTGACCACAGACCTCATTATTGTTTTCCATTGTCGATTTTGTGGAGTTTTTCTTTCGAAACAGAGTAGTAATGTTGGAATTGGAAAAAAAATTAATCCGGTATTTACCGGCAAATACCAATTTTCACGTCCAAAATCTTGCTAACCAAAGCCATACGCACAATTGGAAAAAAATCAGCGTTTGGGGCATTGTAATATAATTATTGAAATGCACAAAGCGGACGATTTGGACAGTTTTGGACTTTTTTAAGGAAAAAATGCGATTCCCACCATACTTGGAAAAACTCCATCACTAAAAAATAATTTTAAAATAGGTTATCGGGCCTGGCCCAGAATCCCTATGGCCTGGAGCGGTGGTACCCTACACCATTGACGCCAACTTCCGCCCGGAAGACCGTGCAAATCTAGATCGAGCCATTGCCGACTACCACAGCAAGACGTGCATCCGCTGGGTTCCCCGAACCACTGAGTCAGCCTACGCCCATTTCCAGAACGTCGACGATGGCTGTGCCTACTCTGACAACTGCTACTCCCCCGGCTCCGTGAAACGTTGCTCCTTCGGGGGCTGCAAGAACTGGGACACGATGGTCCACGAGATGGGTCACCTCCTCTGCTTCGGCCACGAGCAGGATCGGCTGGACCGCGACAACTATTTGGACTCCCCCAGGTGTACGGGCACGGGGAGATACGATCACCTCAACTTTGGCCATCTCTATGACTACAAGAGCATCATGCATTATGGTATGTGGGGTTTTGTGTCAATTGTTTTATTTTAGGACATCGACGACTTGTCAATTCAGTCCTTTTTCTCACATACATGTCCTGTAATTGTCCCTGAGCTAAATGTTGACGTCCCTGGAAACAAAAGGTTGGCTATGTCGGCCCCTTCACTGACATGTACTCGTGTACATTTGTCTCTACATACAAAGCAAAACTACATCATATTAAATGAAATAGCGGGAGGCCGAATATTCGAAGTTTTAGTTTCCAGGGACAGTATGTCATAACGGACAAGTTCATTGTCACTGTCGGGCAAATAACGACAATTGGAATTGAATTGAATTGGAATTTTCCCATTTCGGCGGGTCATTTCAAATCCTGACAAAAGCTCCTCCTATAAAAGTTTGGTTTTCAAATAAATTTTTCTTAGTTAGAAATGTCCATTTCACCCTTTTTAAATGTCGGACAAATTGACATTTTGACCAGACAGTTATGGCATTTAAATTCGGACAATGTACATCTGTAAATTTGTCATGACACGACGTCTGGCAAATCCCTAGGTATGGATCGGTCCTGCTTCAAAATGCCCGGAGTCACGAACAGCGGCAGCAGCAAGGGTCTCAACGTCTTAGACTCTAGGTATGGATCGGTCCTGCTTCAAAATGCCCGGAGTCACGAACAGCGGCAGCAGCAAGGGTCTCAATGTCTTAGACGCGGAGAAACTGAACGACGCCTACAACTGCCCGGGATGTCAGTCATACCGCTTTCGCTTCCCAAACATGATTGACGCCAGCAGTAATCCGGTGATTGCGGGGCAAGATGGGACTGAGACCCTGTATCCATGCAGAGCATACGTCAATGGGGACATTGTACCCGGAAAGGCGCGCCTCGGAAGCAGCCCAGCTTGTTGGGTGCCGTACAATGGCGGGGAACACGGGTTTGTCGATGGATTCGAAATTCTGACGAACCCTGCGAGGGCCAACTTGGCGTGGACTAGGGGAAACGGGGGAAGCATTCCAAGTAATGCGATTGCTGGCGGGAGGACAGATACGGATGAGGTTTATTATATTGTGAGGTGTCTCAAAATCAATGGCCAGGATTTGGTGACACCGGGTAAATTCCACGTAAATAGGGCGTATGCGTCATATGGAGGAAGAGAGTGGGATTGCTCGACCGATTTTGAATTCCTGGTTTGCTGAAGTATTATAAATGAGTGACACCTGGTAAATTCCACGTAAATAGGGCGTATGCGTCATATGGAGGAAGAGAGTGGGATTGCTCGACCGATTTTGAATTCCTGGTTTGCTGAAGTATTATTAATGACTCGGTATGCTATGAAAATCCGTTAATATTTGGTCGAATTCATAAAGTCCTAATGAATTTATAAAATTAACATAAAGCAGCTAACCATTTCGTCAAAACCAATTCAGAAATAAAACGTTATCTATTCTATATAAATCTTGAATGTGCCTCCATAAACCTTGTTTTGAACAGTGAACTCTTCTTATAATGGCACCCCTAGGGAGTTTTTCCTTTTATTACATGGAGGTGTCTTCATATGGAGAGTTTGTCTATCATGTCAATACATAAGTCATACGTGTGCCACAATCTCGTCATGCACAAATGGAAACGCATTATTGCTAATTACGACATTACGCAAACATATTTATTTTTGGATGTATATCTTTTACCTAAATTAGGTACCCAATAATTTAAATAAAACTAATTTTGCTCCCATTGGTGTAAAAAAATTCTCGTCGGTAGAACGTTTGCTGCCAGAACTTCAAAATAACTTGTTTTCGGGAAGAAGTCCTTACCATAGGAGCCTCCAACGGAGTGAAAATAACTATGTGTCTTTAAGTGAAGACTGTCCTTATATGAAAAGTGTTTATACAGACAATACAGAGGCATGTTGGCATAGAAAATGTCACGGGTGGTGAGGGAGGGAATTAGCTTGTCCCTATATGAAGCTGTCCTTATATTGGGCGCCCTTATATAGAGAGCTCATTGACTGTTGATTGCGATGCGAGCCTATCACAGCACTTATCGATTTTCCATTGTAACACAATAACAATTTCTTATTTAATTTTTACGGCATATGTTTCCAAGCACGAGTTTAATCAACCTCATCGTCGCTAAGCTTTCATATTTGTAGCATCATCTTGTCCTTTTCAACACTGCCAGTTGAGGTAACAGAGATATGTGGATGCTAACACGCTACTACCCATATCTTTCTGCGTATACAATGCTTTCTTGTACATACTCGCTGTCATTAATTTTATTTCAGTTCCAAGAAATTCAGACGGTGCCAAAAACGTAAACTGTATAAATATCAACCGAGACCACCAAATTCGCAGCAGTTCTCCAAGCACGGCCCGCAGAACACGGAACGGTCTGTGAGAACTGCAGAAAATCAATAGCAATATTCTATTTTTTGTGTTTGGACAATAGAAGCATACCACTTCGGTAAAATATTGGTGATCCCCAAACCTCACCAAGATTTGAATTAAAATTTGTATTAAAAGTCCATTGCTGAATATCTCCTTTAGTAAGATGTAGCATAATATAGTTTTTGAAAAATTTACACGAAAACCGAGTTTTCAAATAATTCATTTAATGTTTTTAAATCATAATTTGAGCTTTGGAATATGAACACAGACAGCAAAAGTATTTATATGAACTTACTTCCTCGCGGTTTCCAGAAACAAGTAACTAATCGATTCAAGCCTGGTTCAAAACATTTTCCAGAATAGGAAATATGCCAAGTTTGTCCTACATCAAAACGATTATGTCAATGAAATACGAAGCATTTTGGGTAGTCTGAGAACGAGATTCCTCCATCATGATATCAACGAAGAATACAATCATTTTTTTGAATTTTCGTATCCACTTCACTAATCAATCGTAGAGTTTTTAACGAATTCATTATACACACAACAAATTTGTAAAATTCGGTATACTTTGCGTACGAAAAGTAGTCATCAATAAAATTGGATATCATATGCAATGTACTTTAATGGAATATGTCCAACTTTACACTTGGCAGCTAATTTATACAGCTCCTTTTTGAAACGGTAACTTTTGCATGCACACAATGATATGGATTCGATATATAAATACGTGCAACAGTTGACAAACGTTTTTGCAAAATGTAGTTTTATAAGGAATCATAACAGTTTAGTATCGATAATTTTTTCGATATATAGTTGACTTTTTATTTCGATAAATATCTAGATATATATCCAAATTGCATAGATATGCCGTATTAAGCTCCGACAAATAATCGATATCCATACACGGAAAACAATTTACTTTAATATCGAAAATATATCGAGCTGAAGTTTTAAAAAATTATGAGTGTTTAACTGTAAAATATTACAACGACTATACATTTTGTTTCTTTTCTTAGTGAGTTATTTATTTGACATTGTTGGGAGTTTCATTATTTGGATACATTTGTTACCAATAATTTGGTAAGAGATATTCAAGTTTGGTAACATATTTATGAAATATTTGCATTGTCGAACTATTTCGAACATATTTCTTATACAAAAACATGTACATATCAATATCGAGGGATTTCTTGAAATTTATCAAATGTAGATATCGAGATCAAAACAATCTGGCGCAAAAAACATATATACATATATGGAATATGACCCTCAGTACCAAACTAGGGTGAACTACGAGTGAGCCTTACAAATACATGCTGAATAGTTTTAATGGAAACAATCAAAAGTTTTCAGCAACATTCAAAATCTTACCACGTGAGCCAATGGTTACATGAACACGTTCTGTGGAACCAGATCAATCCGTGAGACTTTGTTACCAGCTCATATTTAGCAATCGACTAATCGTTTCTTAAAATCTTTTTCAAAACCGCTTATTTGCATAACCCAGGCATCTACCTATTTATTCGCTTAGTGGGTATAGTTTAAGTTTTCCATCAATTTTTCCTCTGTGCCACCAACAAAATTTGTGGGTGTAAACTCATATCTGCTAAACCCACGTTTCGTGCATCAAAACCGCCTATTTGGATTTTCGTACACCTTCATAAACTTACAAAACGATTTATCGATACAACTTTTAAAGTAGATATAATCACAGGAAGCGAATAATGTCCCGTTTTAATATATTCAAACCGACAAAATAAATTATCAGTTGACCATCCGCCTAGTTGGCTCCCAAAATGTGATAAAAAAGTAAGAAATGTTTCGAAACTCAGTTATTTCTGGGGGCGTCATTGTATAGATAAAGGCGGTTTAATGGCACCTCCCAAACCAAGAATCGGTCATGTAACCACTTTTAGTACAAACTCCATTGATGAATGATACGAGGAAATCGAGAGAAATTTCAATGTAGTTGTCCGCTTTATTTACTCGAAGTCTATCCAAAAAAATGGCTGAAGGCAAGAAAAAATATTGTTTTCATAGATACCCAAAGTTTGTTTACCAGCAGTACGACCGGAAAAATCGGTAACTAGAGTTTTGCAAAGTTCTTTTTAAAAAATACAAAAATTATTCGGCGCGGATGGGAATTGACAATTTCCTAATATTACAAATGCGGGGAATTCTGAAAGTAAATGTAACAAAAAACAATATTTTTATGGCGACAAAGAAATATTTTGTAACGACGATTCTCAAAGTAACTGATATTTAGCTTGGCTTATCATAATGATCACAGCCTGAAAAACAGATTTTATCTGAGAATAACAAAGCAAAGTATTAGAGGCTGAGTTTTCATACGACCACAACTACACAATTTTCGCGATGCTGTTGACAACAATTTAGGCATCCCCGGATGGATACATGTGCTTAATCCGTGGAGTAAAAAATGTAAAAACTGATGAATTTTAGTTCCAGGTCCACCTTGCCCTAATTTTCAAAATGCGTTTATTGAAATCATTGTGGTTGGGAACATTCTGGATTTTGAGTGTTCGCTCGTCTACTTCTTCATTTGAACTAATTAATACGGAGTGCCATTTAAACATAATCAAGGCCTTCAACTTGTCCGAGGAAATGGACATAACGAGTCTCACAATAAACCCAACTACAGTAACAATCTCGTTCCTCGGAAATTCAACTGTAACCGACGCGGAAGAAGAGGAGCTTGCGGAGTTTTTCCTAAGACACTTGCCCAGGTACGGTGACCCCTGCAAAATTTTCCTACTGAAAACGAGCACCTATCTCGACACAGTTGACGCCATTAGGGAATCTGGCCACGGCACGGATGAAAATGCGTTTTTCATCATTCCCCCAACCGATGACGTCCTCGATGGCTTCCGGCACCAGCTCTATCTCGCAGACGGGGAGCCCCCCTTCCACACAAATATAATTTACTTGGGTCCTGGTACAGCTGCTGGGGTACATTGCTATTTTTGTGAGGCAACAGATAAATTCGACTTGTCAACAAGCAGCTCCACTTCCGTCACCGAGCTTCTGCTGTTATCCCAAAAGCTAAACGCTCAAGGTTACAATTTCCCATTGCCCCGGACCATCTTCACGGGCCTTATTCGAGGCTGCGACAAGTACTTCAACTCCCTCCACTTGAGGGATTCGATCCTCAAAAGCGCGTCAAAGTGCGACGTCGCAGTTATGATTTTCGCTGATGTGGCGCGCAAATTCAACTTTTCCATTGAGGTTGAGAATACGAGCCAGTCTGGCTTAGTTTGGAGGCAAAAATCTTCGTGGTTCTTGCAACCAAGACTGTCCTACTTTGGGGTCGCCAATCGCTACTCCGTACTTCGCGGGAGTTTGTTCCACCTGACCAGCATCGAGTTCACCCACATCATGTGCGAATACGCCCATGGCAAGCTCAGCATGCACTTCGACTTCGCCCACTTGGTGGACGTTCCCACCCGACTGCTCATTCTGTGTTTGATGGCGATATTTTATTTCATATTCCGGCGGGGAACTGTTTGCTACGACGTGTTTCTCCTCTTCTTCAATATTTCCGTGCCTCTGCAAAAGTATCCCAGAAAACTGATGCTCCCACTCGTCCTGATGGGCGCGATGTTCACCCTCGTCCATCAGTCGCACTTTTCCGCCCAATCCTTGAGACTCGGGAAACTCCACGGCTTCCACGACTCGGACGAGGCGAAGGTGCTGCTGCAGGCGGTCGACTTCGCCCATGGTCAGCTGAACCCTGATCTCATTGCGAATGTGCTGATAGCCACACTCCCGGAAGAAGAGCCACTGCTGAATCGGATTCGGAAGCATAACCTTTACGAAATCTGGTACATTTTGAACGACACCCTCATCAACGTCATTGAGTCGGAGGGGATTGCCTCCCTTTTGGAGGAGATGGCGGGAAAAAAGTTGGCTATAAATTCCGGCGTTTTGAGGCACTTTGAGAGACTCTTGCGTAACGGTCCGATGTACTTCACGAAGAATGAGACGAGCAACTTTATCTGCGCGAAGCATGAGTCCTTCGAGAATCCGGACTCGATGGGGAAGATAGAGTATTTGAGGTTGTGGTCTTATATGAATGGCCCCTTTTGCAGGATGCTGCGCTGGTACAGGGAGCTCGGTTTTAAGGAGAAGATGATTCGAATCAACTCGGGCGCGAAACTCGACACGAAGAATGAGGTCAGGATATATCCGGCGTTTAGCGCGCAGCCTCGACCCATTTCGAGGCAGTCGTCGCTTGGAATCATGTTAGGTATTTTGGTGACATTGGAGGTCGTACTTTTGGCAATAAATGTGGCTTTGAGGGTGGGGTCGGAGTGGAGGGACTTTAGAATACATGATGGCTTGAGAAATAGACTGCACAGGATAACGCAGAGACGCCGAAGTGTTGTTGTGAGTGTAACTGAGAACCGAAGACCGACACAAGTTTGCTGGATGTCCTAAGAAATTGTAATATCCAAGAAATTAACGATTTTCTTGAGATACCTTTAACCTCGATTTTTGTCACAATGTATAAATAAATGTGCGTGTCTCATGCGATCAATAAATAATGACTTTAGCATTGCACTAGGAAATTTGAGTTATGCATATATTTTTTATTAAACTCCATCATAAAGTCGGATCAATACTTAATACAATTGGAGGAGGGGAACCTTGTCACTCAACTGGGATGATTTTGATATTTGTTGAAAGAGCTTGGAAATCTACATCAGTTGCTAAATTTATTATACTGTACACATTCTCCAAATTGAGACAAACTATAATTTTTGCTGTCCTATCATTACAACACTTTCCATTTTCAGCAACGTATGTCTCCATCCTTAGCTTCGTTTTCTCAAATAGTTTAAATATTTTTTTTGTTTTTGCAACTTGCGCATTTTGTTGAATTATTAAATATTTCCTAAAAGTCCTTACTCGCCCAAGAATTCCGCATATTTCACATCTGACGAGAAATTACCTCATTTTTATACATCATAATTTGTCATCTAACGGTAGGAAAATTATCTATGAACTCATTTTGTCTTCAAAGATCCAGGTTGCCATAAGTCATTTAAAGTTGGAATATAGCAAAACAAACCACGATATGCATCCCCAAACTTGAATTTTGATTTAAAAATTACAAAAATGCAATGCCAATTTTAAGTATTGCCAACATGGTTTTATTGCTTTGCCCATCCTTATATTTTGGGTGGCTTATGCCTATAAAAATCAAGAGAAAAGATGTAATGCAAAAACTTCAAAAATTATTAGCTCAAGACCACCCAGGGAAAATGATTTTAAACCCCATTATTCTGTTTTCTTGTCAGCCGAATAAAATAAAAAACACTATTAATCGTTGCAAAAATTGAAACTCGAGTTTTATTTCGCTTCGCTTCGCCACACCAAAACAGTTTGACGACTGATCGTATTCTCCTTACATAACCAAATGCTTGCAATTATCATATTCAATCTCGGTGAAATAATCCTTATCATAGCCGAGCTCCACGGCGTGATCATGAATCTCTTTCAAAACATCCTTAGGAAGTTTAGGCACTGTGGTTAGGAGACTCCATGACATCCTGTTATCCAAAGTGCAATCAGGCATGAAAAGATATGTCTTATTATCCGTCTTGGTTATCTGGGTGAGACCACCATCCCCGGCTGCGAGAAAAAAAAGAAATATGATATAAAAAAAATTATCGACTTTTTTTGAAAAAAAAATAAACATTCGAGTTCTATTCTGAGGTATAAGAGTTAATCACAATGCTTGCGCCCTTCGATGTAATACCGCTGGCGGTCGCCATTTTTGCCGACGACCTCGTCATCAATAAGCCTGTACGTGGTGGACATTCCCTCGAAGCCAATCATGCGGAAGCTGTCTGTCGTCAGCATCTGCAGCTGGAGGCAAGAGTCGTAGTACAGCGACGCCTCACAAAGCTCGCTCATGTCGACGCCGAGGATGTTCGCACTCTTCCTGTTCAGGTCCAGCCTGCTCATGTAAGGGTAGTAGTAGGTCTTTCCGGGCGCCAAGAGCTGAAAACAGATATTTCCGAACTCGTGATTAGAATTTTTTAAAAAACTAGAAAAAATTGATTGACAATCGTACGCTTTCATCGTGGGGCACAGGCTTCCATTCCTTGAGACGGTCGTAGCAGGAGACCTTTTGCTGGGGCTCCCAGGCATGATGCTTGTGGATCCAGGAGTGTCCAGGCAACGCCCCAAGAAGCACGACAAGGCCGATAATGGCAATCATAGTTTTTTGTTGAGAATTGATTTTGCAGAGACGTCTATTCTCAGCCAAAGTCTTTTTGCGAATTGTGCAGGCAAGCTGGGGAAATATGTCCTAATGTCTACGTATAGCAGGTAATTTGATTTTAGACTGGTTGCGTAATCAGTTGCGCTATAATATAATTTTTATTGTTGCTTTGAGATGGCTCGATGCATCAAAATAGGAAGACATTGTCCTCTCTTGCGTCAAACGGAATGTTTAATGGGACTCGTGTCGCTAAATAGCAGTTACAGTAATTACCGTTTCATTAGTTTTATTGACCCGTTGCAACAGTCGCGTTAAGAGTCGGATTAATTGTCTGAAATTATCTAGGGATATGTACCAATGTTATTTATAGTTTGGCGGCCATTCATTTTGAGCGTTGCGATAATTGGTCAGGGTTGTTTAAAATATACGCTACTTTTCATAAATGATGAGGCAATACCTTAACGTGAGTCTGGCATGGCAAAAACTGGGAAGAATTTAAATCAAGCGTCACATGAAAATGAACAGACCCTTTGTTGCAGATATGTATATGGTACAGATTTTTCGTATGCGGATATATTTTTTTCATTTAGAGCAGCATTACGCAAATAGCAGTTTGTCAACCGAAATGAACCCAATTAGGAAGTCTGAAAAAGTTTTATGCACTTCACGTTTTAAGGACAAACGCGCATTAAAATTATGATGCAATCTATCTCTGCTTGAAGAATCGTGTTCCATCCCTATAAATTGATGTCTGAAATAATTAATAGTCGTGTTTGCGCAAGACGCGTGCATTCAATGCCTATAAGTTAATGGCATTATTGACGCAATAGAACATCACCGAACATTCCATCTTAATTATCTCTTGCAGACACCTTTTAACTTCGCTGAGCCCATCCCAAGTGTGAGCTCGGTCTCATTTCCTATTTCGCATTCGACCCGCACACCTTTCAGAAAAAAATCTCAGGATGACCTCCCTTCTAAGCCTTGCTGCGGTCTTCGTCGCCGTCACAATATACCCCACGAACTCGGTCATCCGTCCCAACGCATGGGAGCCGCGCTGGACGGACACTTGCTTCGAAATGATGAAGAAATGGCCCAAGGTCAACATTGACGACAGTGTAAGACAAAATATAAATAAATACGAGCCTTATTTACAGCTAACTTATTAACTCACTTCTTGCTTATCTCAAGTTCTACGGCGAGGGCAAGGAGTTTTATCTCAACCACATGTCCCGCCTCTACCTCAACCGCTTCTCCGCGGCGCTTTTGAAAACTCGCATCGAGGACCTGAAGGAGGACGATCTCTACTACGACTCGTGTCTCAAAATCGACATCAAGAAGGACTCTTATGTGCTCAAGGGATATGGAGGCAAGTCGGTGGAGTATGACGTCACTGTAGAGCCCGGCACCGGGGGATATGTTGGCAAGTACTCCAGGGAGGGAATGGGTTGGGGTGAGATTCGATTCATATTCAATACCGGTCAACTTTTGTAATGATTGAAGTGGGCTTCGCAATAAAGAATAATTACTTTCCCTTTTTTTAAAAGACGAGGGTGGCCACACCTTTGCGACCTTGACGGACAATAAGACCTTCATCTTCTGGCCTGACTGTACCTTTGACAATAAGAGGGCTTGGAATATCATGTCCACTGAGCCCACCTTGAGCCCTTACACTATCAGGAGGATCCACAAGCATGCCACTGAGCTGGGCTTTAACAAGGAGTACTTTACTTACATTCGTTATGATAAATGCAAATGAGCGCGGGATTTATAGCAGATTTACTGTCAATGAATAAACTAATGTCTAAGTTTTTTTCCCTGGATGGGGATTATGACACTTTACTAAATGGCGCATGGTATTATAGTTAGGAGTTATTCAGCATTTTAGCATGAAGTAAGTCATATTACGTCATATAAGGAACGTCTTGTGTTGGCCGTATTTTCATGAGCATCACCAGGCTCGAAAATGGAAATTTCGTTTGGAACGAATTTACAAGGATTTCAATGTGAAGCGAAAAGCTAACACGCATAAATGTTTGCCCGTTAAACACGAGGACTTATACACGGTGGCGTCCGACACAAAAAAGTACGGGGGTGATTTTTGTGTGCACGTGAAAAATTAAAATCTGCCAACAGTACTTTCGGCCACCTTGATGCTCGGACTCCCTAGGCGCATTTAGATTATGCCGTCTAAAGACGTCCCTGAGAAGCTAACACATATAGATTTTGTTGAGATTTGCAGGTAACATTTTTAGGCCTAAGGGACTAATCGCCAGGCTCGAAAATGGAAATTTCGTTTGGAACAAATTTACAAGAATTTGAATGTGAAGCGAAAAGCTTTAAACACTCATAATTTTTGCCAGTCTTACACGAGGACTTATACACGGTAGCATCCGACACAAAAAAATGTACAGGGGTGATTTCCTGCACGAAAAATAAATTAAATCTGCCAACAACCTTTTCAGCCATCATTATGCTCGGACTCGTTAGGCGCATTTAGATTATGCCGTCTAAAGACGTCCCTGAGAAGCTAACACATATAGATTTTGTTGAGATTTGCAGGTAACATTTTTAGGCCTAAGGGACTTTAACTCATGAAAATGGTTGTTTTGTTTCTGCCCTGCTTGTGCAAACACAAAATTCAAATGCTCGGTGTTTGTCTCTTCACATACTCCTGTTTTAGGGCGTAAATTATTCTGTATGGCGATTGGGAGGAAATAAGTACTTGCGATAATAAATTGCTGGTGTCTGCGATGGTTTAGTTTCGGCCTTGGAAGTCATTTAGTCATTTTCGTCTCCTGTTTAAATTTTAGTACTCTGGTGTTCCTGTTTCCAATTATTTAAGCGCCTGCTTCTTTTTTTGAAAATTTAAAACGGATTTCAACTTAAGCCTTGGTAACTTGAATGCATTCTTTAAAACGATCCGACAGGAAATGACTCCGCCGTAGCATTTATATAGATCATTATTTTTTGTAATATTTATACTCACCTGTGTTAAAAGAATTTCGCAGTTTTTGGATATCAGATTATTACATAAAATTTTGATATCTTTCTCTTTGTTTACCTTCAGTTTGGTATCACTGATTAAATGATGCCAAATTAAGCGATGCAAACAAGGAGAATGAGGTATTGTTTTCCATAGTGTTGGGATTTTTCCCAGCCATAAGTTTTTCCCAGTGAGATGGGAAAAACGTTTTTCCCGGGAAATGGTTAAAACTGTCCAAAACCCACACTGCATGCATTATCTTATTTGTCGCACAATGCCCCCAGCCATTGAGTTTTCCCACTTTTAACATTAAGTATATGGCAATGGAGTTTTGGACGGTTTTGGGCAGCTAGGTTTTGGACGTCCAAAATGGTAAATACGGGTATTTACCGGTAAATACCAATTTTAGTTTTTCCCCGATTCCAACGCTATTATGTATGTTATGTGCAAAATCGCTAGACGTTAACAATGACGTAAATATTATGCATTGGGAAGTTTTACAAGGTTGTTACCTCCTCAGGACTCAAATGCATGCAAAGGCAAATCAACCACAATTCAGAAGTCATAATGTTTTAAAGCAAGTACATGCATTATGATTTTAATAATTTCCAAGTAGAATTGGTTAGGAAAACCATTGCCTGTGGTATTTGATGAATGTAAAGTATGTAGGTATATGAATTTATAGTGACCTCACGTCACACCGTCCAGCATGATTGTGCCCATGAAAGTCTTTGAAAAACAGATTTAAGATTGCCGAGAACTGCGATTATTAACTTTTAGTATATCACAACCGAAACAAACTCGCTTATTTGTACGCTTTTAGTAGTGATAATCTTATGACACTTTTAACCCTTAAAAATATTATCTTTTTGATACTGTCGAGGAGTTGCGTTCATAGCGGCGGTGCCGGAGGTACCGTTTCAAAGATACTGTTTAACACTTAAGTACGTATGTATAAACCAGCATTCGGGGAACCGACAATTCTTGGCATTTGTTATTTATTCCTAATCTTAATACTATTAGATTCCAGCTACTGAAGGCAATGGAACCAGTAACTTGTGTAGTCGGGAACGGTAAAAATTAGCTTCACCGATAAATGACTTTCACACCTGATATTTACATATACGCATTCATTTATTTTGACTTTGATATTTTGTCCATAGACAACTGTAAAATTATTGACGTTGTTAACATCATGTTGGGATCTGATTCCACTTATCAACTCTGCAAAGGTTGGAAGGAGTTCAGCCGTGCTCTACAAATATCGCCTGTGCAACTGTTTGATTTGGAGAGAAAAATCGATCTCAACGTTCTGCCCATAAAAGAAGCTTTTCATAGCATTTTTGAGATGTGGAAATCTAGACTTGGCAATGAAGCAACTCTTCACTTTCTGTGTGAGACACTGACAAAGCAAGGGTTCGAGAACATAGCAGGTCTGTGACATACTTACATCAGATAAAAATTTTCAATTGTGAAACGTGTTTCACATATGTACGGCTTAAATTTTGACGTATTTACATTTGTAGAGGCCCTGAAACGAAAGTTCATACCAACACCGCCAAAATCCATTTCACGAGCGCCATCAGCTTTGTCAAGGTCACCTTGCTATATTCCAAGAACACTATCGATCCGAACTAGGCTACGCCCTGAAATTTTCGAGGAAAATGCCAAAGACGTATTCCTCTTCACTGGCCTTGATAGGCACAACCTGTCCACAGTCAGCGGAAGAAATTCCACTGACTTGTCAACCAATCAAACAAAAAATGTAACGGAGCGATTCATTCTACTAATTCACGAGGAAGATTTTGACAGGATCTCAGCAAACTCAAATGCGCCAGTCCACTGGATTGATTGTCATGATGGAACGTATCACCGGAGAAGGTCAAGCGTTTCTCTTGAGCTGATTCAAAGATTTATTCATGAAACCCAGGAAACAATTACGGAAGCTGACTTTGTGACAAACGTTTTGGGAACCTTTAACAATACTCCGATTTGTATTGGAGATACGCCTAGAATGGGAAAATCCGTTCTCCTCGCCAGCATAGCCAAAGGAATTGAAGACAAATATCCGGAACGGTTCTGCCTGTTTGCGTCATTTAACGACTTTTTCCGTCAAATGAAGGGCGTCTATCGTGAGGATTCAAATGCCTTGTGGAAATGGCTCTTGCATAGAATGAACATTAATATAGATACAGAAGACAGTCTCCCGCATGTTGAACTGTGCCTCGATGCTTTCGATGAAGTGACATCACGGAAATTACCAAAATGTTTGGTCTTGATAAAATCCATATTGAAGTTATCAAATGTTCGGCTGCATGTGACAACACGACCTCATTTGCAGCATGATTTGGAACAGGTACTTGGCGTGCTTGCGCATACCGTACTTCCTTTTAATAAGGAAAATCAGGTGCAATATTTATGCAAGTTTTGGGTGAACAACCACCAAGCGGAAAACAACTCGAGTCTTGTTGACTTTGCAAACTTGTGCTTGACGAAATTGCAGGAAGGATACAGGGGTCAGGACAGAGACATTGCAGGCAAGTTTACATGCGAATATGGAGAAAATGTATGCATGCACATAGAAAATAATACGTAGTGTAGAGATTTGCTAGGATTTGTTGTCAAAAAACCGTGCTTGGTTTAAACTTCATAGCCATTATACAGCAAATTGTTCGTTGGACACTGTCCCATACCTTTTTTCTCCGCATTTTTTATCTACGTTAAGCCTAATCAATAAAAACTTTCAATAGCTATCCTTCCTATAGAATATAGAATCAATAGAAATAGAGTAAATAGAAAACAACTGCTTAGAATTTTGCTCATCTTTGAGAACCGACGACAGATGAAGCTTTACTTGTGGTGGAACATAAAAAATAATTTGATGGTTAAGGGAGACTCTTACTCAATTACAATTTTCGAAGACAAAACGCATCTACCTAAACTGCCCAAAAATTCTATGGCAATATACTCAATGTAAAACGTGAAAAAACTACATGGCTCGGGGCATTGTGAGACAAATATGTAACGTATAAGCGGATAATTTTATCAGTTTTGGATCCGTAGAGATTTTCCCATCAA
>JAHZMY010000251.1:0-10988 GCA_027743915.1 Seira sanloemensis
AATTATAATGCAAGTAAGAAATATGGTATTAATAAATGACATTATAATCAATTATCTATGCAGAAAATGAAAATCATGCAATAAATTGTAATCGCCTCGTACTTCAAACTCGTAGGTTAAAATCTAAAGCAGTAAACTCTTTGAAGGATGATTTAAAGTTAAGAATTTGGAGCTAGCTAAAAAAAACTTACAGAATTTCAATTCGATATATTGTGCTTACCCTAAAAATCATGTTTTGTGTTATTTTAGAAATTGAATGTTTACAGAATGTTTAAAAGAATACGGATATCATGAAAATAAGACGATGATGCTTTCAGCTATGAAGCCGCAAATCAAATCGATTGAATTTGTATGTAGCGTAGTTAAAATTGTAAATATTGTGACGAACGTTTGTTTGTTTTTGTCTTTTCTCGCGAATAAATGTTGGTATTGAGCACATATTGCTATAATATTTTAAAATAATGCGTGGCCAATACCTATATGCTACAAAAACTGTTAAAAATCGTTGTCGGATATGCGATGTAAATTACTAACCCCTTTTGGTCCTATGACTGAAGTAAATAAATAAAGTTATCGTTTTTTGTGACGATAAAATCAAAAGCCCTACGTTCAAAAATAGTGTTTTTTAAGCATGAATCCGTTTTTGCATTCGTAAATGAAAATCTAAAAACCACACAGATTATTTCATTATTTGTACGTAACGTACGTACGTACGTATTTCATTATTTGTTGCAGTTTTTGAACATCAAGTTAAGAATACATGTACTTTGTGACCTTGTAAGCAAATTGCTTATCCCTTAATTCCCCTCTCTCTCCAATTGATTTCTTTCCTTAACTTAACTGAAACTAAAACTTGGGATTTCGTCATGAACAGTAAGACACCAGAAATCTTAAACACCAACTATGTATCAAGTAATATGGCAGGTATCATCGAGTTTTATTTACAAATAATAACAATTTCAGTAATTCATTAGATTAGAATTGTCTATTTATTCAAAATATCAGCTTTATTTTTAAGCCAATAGTCCGACAAGTCGACAAGTGACGCTTACAATTTCAATAAACTTTTATGCAAAGACAGACATGGCCTAACTTAATCTAAATTATCATTTTTATGCATAATTATCATTAGTAGCTTCCCTTCCCACTCAAAGGGTCGACAGTTAAAAGCCAACCTTAAAGTAAATCAAAGTAAATGTAACGTAACATAATACAAAATGTATTTTACAGTTGTCCATAAAATTACTTGCGTTATAAAGCGAGGTCCTAATATCTTAGCCTACGTGCTAACACTAGAACCCTGATAAGCCCAAGGTTTTCCTCATTACTTTGACTTATTATTCTATGTTTTATTCAAATGCATTTTTTACACCAGACAATTTAGAACATGGTTGGTTAGTTTTTTTTAGGAAAATCAATATCTATTATCGTTTGCGTAGTCAAAACGGAAAGTCCTTGCGTAACCGTTATCTCAACTTTTATGCGATTCGGGGAGATGATTTAAATGAGCAGGATCTGGCTTATTATGCTCGGCGTTTGAGTTCCAGCATCACCTCTTCTTGGTGTGGTGAAGGGCTGTCGGGTCGGGAACTTGAAGAATCCTTGCAGTCCATTGCCAAATTTCTAGTATAAATAGGAGAGTGCCGCTCCATCACCACGTCCTCGTTTATGTGTACAGCAGTGATGTCAGATCTGGAAATAATAAAAATTAATAATAATTCATGGCATTCATGCAAGAGATATTTGTTATTACTGAAACTGAGAAGAAATTAAGAGCATACCCAGGAATTTCAAACATTGGCTCTAACAGAATACTCTCGAGAATCGCCCTGAGACCACGAGCTCCAGTCTTCCTTTCAAGGGCGAGACGCGAAATCGATCGAAGTGCATCCGTTGTAAACGATAAGTCTACCTTGTCCATTGCGAGCAACCTTTGAAACTGGGGAACCATCGCGTTTCGCGGTTCCGTGAGTATTCTGACTAGTAAATCTTCGTTGAGGGAATGGAATGGAACAAGGACGGGGAAACGACCGACAAACTCCTGCAAACAATAAACCAGTATAGTTAATAAGCAACCGTTGAAACTGGGGAACCATCGCGTTTCGCGGTTCCGTGAGTATTCTGACTAGTAAATCTTCGTTGAGGGAATGGAATGGAACAAGGACGGGGAAACGACCGACAAACTCCTGCAAACATAAAACCAGAATAGTTAATTCGTAGATAATTTTATGTCCACTTGTTTTAAATAGTAAAGTAAATAATTTTTTATTCGAAACTCTTACGGGAATCATTCCAAATTCAATTAAATCGCGAGCTTCAACTTGCTTCATGTACGCATCCATTTCGGCGTAGTCTTCAGCGGCGTCCCCAGCACCGCCGGACATATGAGCGACCCCAGCTTGAGAGGCTGCTCTCCTTCCTTGAGAACCTGAGGATGGAACTCCAAACCCGAGATACTGAAATGTGTAGCAAAAACAAATCATGTACAATACATTCATCAAATCAATCAATTTGTCAAGCCAGAATAAGCGAGAAAAGTACAAACCTTTTCGTTTTTCCGTCTAGATATGATTCGGTCGACTCCATTAAACGCGCCCGACGCTACAAATAATATATTTGTTATCCCCAGCACCGCCGGACATATGAGCGACCCCAGCTTGAGAGGCTGCTCTCCTTCCTTGAGAACCTGAGGATGGAACTCCAAACCCGAGATACTGAGATGTGTAGGAAAAACAAATCATGTACTATACTTTAATCAAATCATTCAATTTGTCAAGTCCGAATAAGCGAGAAAAGAGCAAACCTTTTCGTTTTTCCGTCTAGATATGATTCGGTCGACTCCATTAAACGCGCCCGACGCTACAAATAATATATTTGTTGTATCCACTTGTACTGACTCGCCCCGAAGCTTTCTCGGAGAGTTTCGTTCAGGAACGTTCACTATTGTGCCTTCCAGCATCTAAATGGACAAAATATGAAAAGCCTTAATGCTGGTTGTAAGAAAATTTTATTATTTTAAAGGGTAGTATATTATTATATATCAACACGAACATTGATTCATTTAAACTGTGAAAAGTCTTTGAAAGTATCAGTTTGAGAGGTCTCCACTTACCCAGTTGGCCCCAAAAGTAAAATGTTGGATTTATCTAGCTTTGGCTCGTTATTTTGTGAGTCGAGTACGTCACTTCCGCTCTGTGGGGTTCCAGGTGGAGCGCCTCCAGCAGGATGCTGAGGCATCGACGGACCGTAAGGAGATCCTGGTCCTCCCGGCCCAATGCCACCGAGAGGTTGTCCTCTGCCTGGCCGTCCTTCATAATAGGTATCGGAGTTTGCCCAGCTTGGGCCAATATGGTGTGGATGGGAGTGTGGTTGGTGTCCCTGGGGATAGGCGCCCAGAGCGCTATGCCCTAAGCCACCAAGGTGCAATAGATCTGTATTATTTAATTAAGTATATATTTTATCCTATGGCATCAAGGTGAAAAAGGGTTAAGCTAGTGCGAATATACAAGTTTTACAAAAAAAGGTCCCAACTTACGATGTGAAAAAGTATTGGAGAGGTCCGTAAAGCCGTCCAAATTTCGTACGGGAGTCGTATCTGAAGCCTGCTTCTGGATTGGAGACTGAATGTTGACACTCAACCGTTTATAGTGGTTGTATACAGCCACTGACAATACTTTCTTGGCTTGCTCTTGGCCAACGACGTGCCTGTCCAAATATTCGTAAATCTTTTTTGGAGGAGGAGGTTGCTTCTTGTACGCTGTGTTGGCAAAATTTTGCCTATTTTGAGCGTAGTCGCCCTCAGGTCGAACTGGATTGCCGTGTCCAGGAATATGTTTGCGGCCGTCAAATTCAGAGATTACGACGAAGAAATGCTGGCATTTATCACATTTCACGAATCGAGTTGAAGCTACAATGCAAACCAACAAACAAGTTTCAAAAATAAAAGTTCTCAGTCTCAATTATGAAGCGTCATGGTCAAGTAGTCCAAATATAACTAAATAGACTCACAAACAAAAGTTTCGACATGGACGCATGGGTCGCCACATTTTGGACAAGACAGTCCATCTCGACCAGAGTTTCCACCCTTCACACCCATTTCCAGAGCCTGAGCTGCCCGTTCGTTTTGTGGGATCGTTGCCTTTTCCCCCATCAGTGGTACTTGGTGGTGGTGGTACTGATCCTGGTGGGACCCTTCCGAATAATATTCCAGCAGATGAAAACTCTGTTGTAGCAACCAGAATAAGACAATTTTTCACACATGTTTCAGTACGAACATTTAATCTAATTCATTTAATGATTTTACCACGTTACCTTTCGTGGAGGGCAACCTATTTTGCCTCGGATGAACAATTCGTCCAGCAGAATTTCGCAGACATCTCAAAGTTGTTATGCCACTTAGGCTCATTCTATTCGATCCTGAGTTCACTCAAATTCCAAGACTAGTATGTGCCCCGTTGACGTCCTTTGTCTTGTCACGTCACCAGAGATAACTCGGCTTAAGATGTTTCAATAGAATGACCTACAATGTTGCTCCCATTACACACCTGCAAGACAAAATTATCATAATCATTAGACTTGAAATCTTAAGCCTAAACGTAATTTAAGTATTATAGCCAAAATGGTCCAAATAGTGCTAGATTTCAAATTATGCCAAACCGTTATTTTAATAAAATTATATAATAATCGTTGCCCTTGTCCCAAAAAACTTTAAAACTACGAGTCAAAGAGGCGCAGATGTGTATCAAACTCGATAGGAAAAAAATGAACTAAAATTAAAAATAAAGAGACAACTGCCACAAACGCTAAGAAACAGCTTATCCTCAACAACGCAGTGCATATTTTTTACCATGTACACATGCAAGTTGATAAGTTCATGTTCCAATTCCAACTGCTCCTATATTTTATATTGTTTTGAGTTCCTATAAGTACGTTACGAGTTATTATTATATTAATATATCTTGTCTTAAAAACACATGAGTTTGACTTACAGTAGTAGTGCATATTATTATTATTGTGGCTCTTATCTGGCCAGAGAGATGTGTGCAAAATAGCGCAGAGATGTGATTGCAAGTGGTGACTGTGACTGTAGTCACTGGCACTGAAGAACGTAGTAGTTTGTATTTTTAAACGATGTTTTTACGTATTTTGCACTTTGCAGTGATTTGTTATTGCACCTTTTTTCGCAAGTCTTACAAAAATTTAACCTCTATCATCTGTTTTGAGTTGATATCGTGTGGTGGTGTTGATGTTGATATTCTCTGCCAACAATACACAAAAGCCTCTATTACCTCTATTTCTATTCCTCATCTAGAAGACGTAGAGAGCAAAAAAATGCTTTTAGAAAAAAATGTATATGCAGCAGCTTTCATGCACTTCAGAAACGACCCCGAACCGAAATGCGTAGTTGTGAATCTCTGATGTTCTTAATTGGATCAAGCTTAAAGTCTATTTGATCATGGAGAAAAATAAATGAATGTTTAGCGCAATTTAAAGTTGTTTAGATGAGAAAAAGTACACTATTGCGTTATTAATTGCCCTTTGGATTTTGGATAATGTCACACCACAACACACAAAGTGTACATAAATAAAATGCAAACAAGTTTGTTAGAGATGGCAGCAAGAAGGAGCCAACCTAATGTCTCCAAACTTTTACTTTGTCTGTTGAATGTCTGAAGACAAACAGGAAAATAATGGGGACGAGGTAGTTAACTTTACTTTGCACAAATCTAATTGCTATTTTAATCGGTTTTATCTTGATGTCAGTATGGGCATGCACACTTATTTTCGTGTTTTCTTCATGAGAGATAAAAATGAAGGATCAGATCATACTTACTTAATGTGGTACCGGTACCCTTGAATATTACTGAACCTTTAAATCAAAAGGTTGCATAACGCATAATGATTTATCGTTGCATGTTAAATAGCGTACTTCTCGTACAATTTTAATTGTGGAAGACGATATCTAATAAAAATTATATTGTCTTGGGGCAATCTGGATTGAATGAACCCGACGAACAGTTTTCAGCAGCGAAGGAATATCACAATTTTTCCTTTGTCTTGTGGATGCATACGTCAAAAACTGACGTTTACAAACGAGAAGTAAAAACTGGGATTTACTGCCGAGTGCCAAGTTAGATGACCTATGCAGCATAAAACCACTTTAATATGTTGCTGAACGTTTGTTGCAGATTATAATGAATTTAAAAACTATTGATTCATAATAAAAGCTTTATGAATACGGCTATGATTAATTATAATTTTTGCATAGTAAATCCATAATAAAGATGCTTACTTTTTCGAGCAGTACGTCTTGTAGGTTGAGCTTGTTGCGAACTTAAATATGTATAATTACTAATTAACGATAGAATCTGGGGAAAACTT
This sequence comes from Seira sanloemensis, assembly GCA_027743915.1. Classification (NCBI taxonomy): domain Eukaryota; kingdom Metazoa; phylum Arthropoda; class Collembola; order Entomobryomorpha; family Entomobryidae; genus Seira; species Seira sanloemensis. The sequence continues at coordinate 6,382 of JAHZMY010000251.1, forward strand.
CGTATACTTTTACCACTAAAGTTAATTCGACATTTAAAAAAAACTAGCTTCTTAAAAATGTAACCTTATCCTTAATTGGAGAGATCAGATTTAATACAATGGCAATAAAAAAATTATTTGTTAAAAAATAAATTTTGAAGACTTGTTCCTTCCTAAAATTATTCAGTCGTCTGATGTATTTAGTATTATGCAATTTTTTGAAGGAATATTAAATGGGACGCTTTCCTTCAAAAGTTGTTGCTCCCAAGTTTGTTCACTCGATACTGTTTCCTTCTTCTCCTTTTCGCATCTGTATATTATAAAAATACGCACAAGAGAGAAAAAACGATGGTCTCATCGTGATTATCACTATCACGTTCTCTGTAGCGTACCTCACTGTAGGTATCTGTCCAAAAATCAGCGTAAACTATCGTGCTTACATTTAGTTGTGTTAGGTAAGAGTGGTGTATACGAAATACGGAATCTTCTTCTTCTTGAGAGTCGGGCTGGATATCCCTAAAGGAGCAGTGCAGAAGAGGTAGTTATTCCTGTCCGTCAAAAAGATCACCTCATTTCAACTTTACCAGCATATCACTCCCATCAACGACGTAATTTCTAAAACACACACACATACTTTAGTTGTTAAATGTCAAATTCTATAACAGAAATGTCTTCCAGTTCCAGTAAAGATAAAGAAATCCTGTGATCCAGCAGTATTGATGCAATCTCACAATGCCCCATTCCAATGTTTGTTGCTCATCCTCAATCTTGCTCGCATCTTGGCAATATTATTGCTCTGTGCCAAAAGACTATCATAACATGCAACGTAGTTTAAAAGCTTGCATCATGATAGATTATTAAAAGTACCTTAATTTTTTTCATACCATCTTCCTTCCGAAATACGAAACATTCCTTGTTCCATACATCAGACAGAACGGAGAAGAGCAACATTGTAATTTGTGGTAGAAAGTTGTGTTGTGATCATGTGCTGGTCGCGTGAACATTTCATTTCTTGCTGCACACACTCTTCATCGTCTTCCATGCTGCTTTCGTAAACATCCAGAAAGAGCCCGCGATTGAATCATGAAAAAAGAAGTACCAAAAATTGTGGATTATCATCATTCAGCATGTTATGCAAGCCACCGGCCGCAAAAGGTCTATTGCACACTGACACTTTGACTCTTCTCCCAGAGTTTGGCAATAAACGTGTAAAAGGTTTACTGACTGCCGACTGGTACTTGTATACATGTACAGAACCATGTAGATCTTCCTGCGTCGCAAAAAAATATCAGAGACTTTTTTCTCTGCATGGAAATGGAATAACATTCGCGTGGTGAATGACATGAATGAAAGCCCAGGTTTAAAATACCGTCTTCAATTTGGGAAGAGCAACTTTTTTATGGAAAAATGTCGGTCGACTCTTCCTACATTCTGCGAATACGAGATCGTGCCTCGACATGGAGAATGATTAATTGATGCATGCACAAGGTGTATGTACTCTTTCGAGTGAGGAGAAGAGGTATCACATTCTTAAATATTTATGCAAGCCCATTCATCCGAGTCATTCACCGTCCAGATGATGATAATGATAATTACTAGCCATAATGTCGCGTCGTCCACTTTATTGCATTTTCCTCCATGAGAAATACTTTGTATTGGAATTGGATGCCTGTTCGTGTACAATGTGCATGCATACAATGTATTACGCAAATATATGATTTGATTAAGGTCTGGGACAAATGATTTGGAGGAGTGGCTAATTCGTACTGACAGGACAATGATATGTAATAATCAATCAGCAATCAGAATGCTTGATCGCCGTAGCCTATTTTCCCCATCAAAGAACAGAACACTAATCAGGTTGATGTGGTCCAACTAACGAGGTTCATAATTGTTGAGGGAAACGAAGTTTTTAATGCTGTGATTTTTTCGCATCGCTATTCAAGATGACTTGGTGAATTTTGGAGACGACATCCCAAAAATTGAAAAGTTCCATGCACCTAATTGAAAAGCTGCTTGTCTTACCGAAAATGGCATTAACCGAACCAAAATAAAAAATTCCATTCGTCTTTCTTTCGTCTTATCATTTTACATCTCCAGACTCTTTTTAAGAATACAAACACGACTATGGACCTTACAATAATAGTTATTACTTTCCTCTGTTCCCAACATGTCAATAAGGGATTTCCTTTTTCTTTGACCTTCCTGCTCCTCATGATTTTGTAAGAATTCCAAGAAAATGGAGCAAACCAGAGATCTTTGCATGCAAAAAAGTGAAAGTCCAAGAAACTTATTCAGGGTCGGGTCGGGTCCTTCTCAGTTCTCTCTCCATCCTAGTCCGGAATGTCTCACGTTGCCCCTTGCTTATAACTAATTTATCATAACAATTTTTGTAAATCTAAATCCGTAAAAATAAAAGGCATATCATGCATATAGTGTTGGTTAAGCATTTTTACATCACATACGAATTTTCAAGTATTTAAATACAAACTTATATTCATTAAATCACAATTAATTTACCTGCATAACAAGAAGAAAGCCTTTGTTCAAATGAGCATAGTAAATGGCACATTCATGACAGTTAGAAGCTACAGTCAGAATCCACGATGTATGTACCAGCGACAGCCATTGAGTAGCATCAAGTGCTGAGACAAGTGAGGAAAGGAGCGCGTGCAACCAAATCTCACACCACACACCGTGTGCTTGTATACTCTGTCCTGTATTCAAGCCTGTCTAAAATGCTGAAAGCCGTATATTGAACTGTCCGTTCTCAATTCGGAGTTTAATTAAATTTAAAACTTGGAGAATTAAAGTTCTATAAGAAATCAAAATGGTAAGTGAAGTTTTCCCTAATTGTTCTGGTTTAAGTTCTCAATTCGGAGTTTAATTAAATTTAAAACTTGGAGAATTAAAGTTCTATAAGAAATCAAAATGGTAAGTGAAGTTTTTTCCCTAATTGTTTTGGTTCAGTTTGTGCCTGTGTATATAATTTTAACTCTAAAATTTGGCTACTAACATTGTCAATAACATCAATTAACGTGAGTCGTCGCTAACATTACATGATTTTTAATTATTTTGCAGGGCCGAGTTCGCACAAAGACCGTGAAAAAGGCATCTCGGGTTATAATTGAGAAATATTATACCCGTCTCACGCTCGACTTCCACACGAATAAGAGGATCTGTGAGGAAATCGCAATCATCCCGAGCAAACCCCTCCGCAACAAGATCGCCGGGTACAAAACAATTTCAAATATGATAATTTTATGAGTATCGTGTTATTATTATAAGCTCAATTGCACTGAAATAGNAACAAGATCGCCGGGTACAAAACAATTTCAAATATGATAATTTTATGAGTATCGTGTTATTATTATAAGCTCAATTGCACTGAAATAGTCTCGAACGTCTTGATTAAAAGTCCATCAAGATGCATTTGTGAATGTGACAAATGACAAATCTTTTGACTTTTGTTTTGTAAATAAGTTGTGCTAATGCTAATTCTGCCATATTATTGTCTATCTTGGTCCAAAAAGGTTTATATTTAATTGATATCGAATTGAATTCGATAGTATTTAGCTAGCATTGGAATTGTTGTCTCTATTTTGTGAATATTACACATGAATTAGCTGTTTTCATTGTCAAAAGTAGAGTTTAGCTTAAAAAAAGTGGAAGATTTTTGTTCATGTTGGAGGTTCGAAACGCTCTTTAAAAATGATATTTTAATTACAATTATATTTTCTACTCTTTTCAGGTTTGTTACTCATTTGATGCGTCGTCTTCAAAACAGTCAAGTACGAGGAATTTCCATCAAGCTCCAGGAGGAAGAAAGAGAAAGAAGGGATAACTACGTCCCAGAAGAGTCTGCGTTGGAGAGGGACATTATTGAAATCGACCAGCAGACGAAGGACATGTTGAAGATGATGGATTTCCACAACTTGAGTGGACTTCAACTCACTCAAGTTACGGGCCAGCAGTATGGAAATCGTCGTTGAGAACTTTAATCGTCTTAAGAAAACTTTTAATAAATATAGTCCTTCGAGTGTTTTTCAGTTGCTCCAAATTGATTACCTTTTGTAATACCTGATAATTGAAGTGTAACTGAATAATAATCGAAGGGTTTTAAAAAGTACTTTACCCAAAAATTGTTTTTATTTTTTTTCGATATCATTCTGAACTAGGTAAAATCATGTAGTTGTGCGACTTTATATAGATTATTTAATAATGGGATTAATTTGGTGAATTTCATGTTATTTCATTAGTAATTCATGTGTTGAGTTCATGGTATGAGGATCTTTTTTTGCGGTTGACGGTTGTACAGTTGGTAGTTATGTGCGTTAGGTATAACTGAAGACTAAAATCGTTTATGGGTTTAGCAAAACAAGTTACCCCTTTTTAATTAGGGTCCCAAGTCAGGAGGGAAATGTCCTTTAACGACAAAACATGTAATTTTGTCTGTAGGTATACGGTATACGAAACCGTAGGTATTGCCATTTCCCCAAACATACAATATTGCACCCAAGCCAAGCCATGCATCATTAATCAACGTCAAGTTCAATTTAGCCTAATTAATGATTTAACCCGTTAAGTATACATCATTAGTGTAATTGTTAACATAATCAAAAGTCACG
>JAHZMY010000252.1:0-17225 GCA_027743915.1 Seira sanloemensis
CTTTCTCAACAAAGGTTCATTCATATCTCAGTACCATGACGTAGGTTTGAAAAATTGTCCATTCACATTTTCCAAAGATTCAGCTAAAATGTTAGAGGACAAAGTCATTGACATCAAGTTCTGGGTTTGATTTCTCATCTCATTCTCCGTAGGGAGCCATCCTGACCAGACGAATCCATCCTGATCCGAAAACGAGTTTTTTTTGAAAAGTTACTTTATTTTAAATCACATATAGCCAATAGTTATTGATGAGAATTGAGAGCACACTGAAAAGCAACCAATGTGATGGGATATAAAGCTGAATTTCACAATCTCATTGTGGAAAGCTCGACGGAACGAGAGAAAGTCGTCCATAAATCAATACTATATACATAGCTCGCAGTGCCAGTATCCTAATTACTGCTACTTTGACCTATGCCCGTTGCTGAAAGTATTGGATACGTCTGAACTACTGACAAAAGAACATATAAATCTGCACAATTTAGTCCATGTTCCTCTATTTTACCGTACGATAATCTTTGACGATGATTGAACTTATGTATTATCACGCATGTATGTATAAATCCTTAAGGTACATATATATATATTATGTATTGGGTTCTTGTTAACGCAAACTGCAGTTAAATTTTGCTGGAGAGTAGTATATGGTAGCGTATACTTATACTCTATGACTAAAATCGATTTGAAGGGTGTGCATTTTTACATTCACATCGAGTCATTATGCCGTTATGAGGATTTATTGTTCAATACATACACAACACGAGCTCCAGGAAAAACAGCTTGCTCATTCCCATGAGTAAAAACAATAATAATATTTTTGGGAATTTCTATTTTTATTCCCTTCCAGCAGAAAGAGCTCAAGGGATGTATGGCGTCGAAAGATGACGTGTACACTTTAGAAGGAGAGACATAATGATTGCACATAATGACCTATTAACATGCATGAACGATGCTCTCCATGAAAATCGGGCCTTATATGGGATAGATACATGGGTCGACGCATGTATGTACATTATTGCGTTAGGGATGTTGAATGGAAATCGCAGGNCATGAAAATCGGGCCTTATATGGGATAGATACATGGGTCGACGCATGTATGTACATTATTGCGTTAGGGATGTTGAATGGAAATCGCAGGTCACCCGGGAATTCTTAGACTGAATACTCGTTTAAAATGCGTAAAACACTGTATAAAGGTAGTTTGTGAATTCTTTGACAATCGGAAGATAGGGCATCATCAGCATAGACATTTTACTTTTGTCGAGTGAATCTGAGAAAATTGAGATGCTTAATTGCCTTCAAATACCAAAAGCTTTCCCCTTTTGCAACTTTGAGCTGATTATGTTTTCAAATTAGAAATTACCATTGTCTCGCCGCAATTACTTACCTAATTTTGGGACAACGGAATGCTCCGAGAAGAGGAACGCCTTCACTTCTTCAAAAATCATTATTTTGCTTCAAAAAAGTCTCCAACAAGTTTTACATCTAATCCCTTCAAACCCCGTTTTTCCTTTGCAAGAACAAAAGGAAAGTATTCAGATAGATGGTGGTTAGATCAAATCTCATGCATTTTAATTAGCTATATTTATGAATTTCCCCTTCCTTCATTCTATATTCCCTTCCGCTCCGAAGCAATCTTACGGGGATACATTGTTACTTTTGCCTTTTCCCTTTTTACTCCATCCTCTTCCTGCCACATTCAATTCTTATCTTTTTCCATAATAATAGCTTCTGCCGAACTCTCTCGTTTCCCATCACAGCCACTTTACATATTTTAGGGTGGAAGCAGAGGCTGAACAAGATGGGACGATGCTATGTCGTGGTGAATACAACATTTTATTGTAAAACTCAGTCTTTGTCATTTCACCGACTCACACGTCTCCAGTACAATAATACATGCGAATGTAGCGCATAGCCCCTTGTTTTTAGGAGAAAACAAGTAAATTGACACGGAAGCTAGGAAAAAGGGAGAATGACACCACAAAAGAGAATAAAGGAGTAAATTACATTCTCTCTCTCTGCCTTTCCCTATTTTACTCGTATTTCACGTCCTTTCACAACATGATCATCATCGGCATCTCACAACAAAGGGAAGTGAAGATGGATTGCGATTGAGGTGGAGGTGGCAGCCTAAATCTTCCATCCGAATGGCATTTTCCCACCATTAACATGTGGAAGGTGTAATGCATTCTTTTCCCTTCTCATGCCAATGTAAAGAATTTTCACACTGATATCAAAGAATACTTTTGTTGCTCATTGTGCTGGAATACATTTCTGTCCAGAAACTATCTACTGTAAGGTGTACTCTGCATAAAAACGTGCACATTTGCCGTTGTAAAAACAAGGTGCAGAGTTACAGCTACAGGAAGATTTTACATTCGTCCAAAGCTTTCGTTTTCCTATGAAAAAACTCTGTAATGTCAGAAAAGATGACATCACACCTCATCAACATATCCCGTCATGATTTTCTAACTACCACATGTTTGCTTACACACTGTACACATAATAAATATATATTTCGTGGCTTTGAATCCTGTTTTTGTCTTTTCGTATCTCTGGCCTTGCCAATCCAAAGTTAAAAAAGTATATGGTACTTTTTACCCAGTAAAAATTCTTACATAGGGGAAATAAAAGTTGATTTAGAGTTGTGAAAGCCGTCATGTGTTCATTTTGACACGAGTTTAAATGACAGAACCGTTGGATGGAAATGTGACCGTAATGCACCCAGCTTTGCATTCAAAGTTTTCGACTTTGGTTTTGTAAATTTTACTTTTTCCTACTTTTATATCAACCATTCGAGGTTTTCTGAGTCACGGAAATTTAACCTTTCACAAGTGGAAGCCGAAAGGAGGTGTTAAGTATTAAATGCTGAGAAAATCTGAGACCGATTGTATGACGAATTCTTTGTGCATTTGCATATATTTCCATTGACAGAGAATAGATACTGCGCTGTTTTAGTTTCAAGTGAGCCTGCTCAATGAGGCTTACGTATTTTGAGCCGATTATCACCCTTCACATTTCGAGTGTTCTTTTACATGGACTTGAGAAAGCACACAATGTGGTTACAGAATCATTGTAGGTGGAAAGGCCCACACACATTTTATATTCAGAAAACACGATGAGTGGTAAGGACTCATCGTGTTCATAAAAATAAATCCTTTTATTTTTAATTTTCACAAACATTATGGATTCGCAGGTTCGTTCAAAAGACTCATTTTTCAAAAAGTGTAGCAAGCATTGTACCTGGAACTGATGGTTTAGGAAAATAGAGCACAATAACTATGCTAAAACATATTTTTGCATACATTTGAACAGCTACTTCGACCTATTTTTCGTAGGAGAAAGTCTTAAGTCCTTAAGATTAGAGCGAGGAACTGATGATTTAGGAAAATAGAGCACAATAACTATGCTAAAACATATTTTTGCATACATTTGAACAGCTACTTCGACCTATTTTTCGTAGGAGAAAGTCTTAAGTCCTTAAGATTAGAGCGGAAACGGAAAAGCTTTTCCTGACCTTGAACTGTATTCGGTAGGCGCTCCGGCATGATTTAAAAGGAACACTTTATGACCTTAGGCATTCTGCTTTGTGAGTCTTTGAACCCCTGCCCTTGACGGCTTTTGCTCAAAAGCTTTCAAAAATACAGCTCGTTTCCCCATCCAAAGTAAAGTGAAGCTACAATCACTATATACTGACTATAATTCTGACATCTTTACAGATGCACATGGAACTGTTAGTCATATATGCATGTGTATGCCAAATTTTGAAGGGCTTATAACGTTCCTGTGAGATTAGGAAATGGGGAATTTAGAAAGAAAAGGTTTTGCTTTTACTTGACTTGATACACTTGAGTGTACATATATCATGCAATATACCATATGTATACGTATTAGGTAATATCCATGCTTGTGTGTCCTTCAAACAAAAAAAAATACATTTAACTCCTTTGCAATCCTATTTTATTTTGATATTTAAGTGAAAGGTAAAGCATTTCATCATGAGGTAGGTGTAAGAAAAAATCTTAATAAACGAGAATCAGATTTTAGAAGCCAAAAGATTCATGGTAAGCTCTGTGCTCCCATTTTAAGATTACATACTTACTACAATACATTCATAATACTACATGTACTTGAAGCAAAAGCAAGTTGGGATCAAATGTATCAGAGTTGTAAGCTGAAATACATGGTTATTTCGTGTCTTAAATTCTTTAGTGATATCCAAGCTATATTGCTACCATTGTTATCCGTACCTTTTATGTATTTTTTCTAACAAAAGAAAGCAAACAGAACAAGGGTGAAATCCATTGGGAAAGGTAAACTCAAGTAAAGTGGCATTTGTGCCAAAGTAGTTTAGTTCAGCTTTGTACGAAAAGGTCTTTTAAAATAAAATGTTCTTTTGTGCAAGAAAAACGAGCACTATAACATGAAGTGTAGATAGATACTGAACTGAGGGCCAAGAAATATGTGCAAACAGATGGAATTATATAACATGATACTTGTGCATGCCCATGGTTTTAGGGTTTTGCGCGAATCCATGGTCTAACTCCTTTAATTAAGTATTAATCCTCCAAGATCCAAGTAGAGATTTAGCTCTGAGTAACTGAATTTCCATCCTCCAATTATTGTATCAAAGTAGCATGTGCATTGTGAAATGTATGAGGTGTCACCGAGTTTGTTGCAATTTACTTGGTGCATATACATAGTAGTCTTTATTTTGAGTATTTTAGGTATTGATTTTAATAGTAAAACTTTCTGTAACAACAAAAAGCAACATTATCACTGCTGCTGAACATTTAGAAAGAGGGGGATATTAAGAAATCCCTGAGTTTCACAAGCGGAAGGATTTTTGCTCTGATCCTCAGGGATTTACAAAGTTACGCTTGAAGTTGGAAGTCTGAACACTTACGGATGCAGTTTTAATATATTCCGCAATAATAAAAAAGCAAGGCTTTCAAAGAGCGTTACCCTGTAGGGAACGAGTTTCCCGATAGACTGAAATCCAGCATTGTGTGTCATATCCAGCCCATGCAGTTTGCCTATTTTGATGGGAAATCAGCAGGGTTTCGTCCAATTATTTTGCTGGCGTACTGTGCACCGTTTCTCACTTCCACCAAAACGTCTAACAACAACTGAATTAAGTGCATTTACATATTTTGTAGCACATAAAATACTAGTACGTATTCATCAATTCTAGAGAAAAATGCAATTAAAACTGAAGTGGCTGCTATGAGAATGAGCATCTTATTTGGATTGTCCTTGTGAATTCTGAATCTTACCCGTTTGATTTGAATCGGCAGAATTTACTTGGGCTTACATTTGCAATTTTGTTCTCTGTTGTGTTATCGACTTTATCAATAAAGTATCAATTAGTCAGATTAGTTTTGACGCTTGCAATGGTCTTTTTTAAAGGAAATTTCTTTGAAGTTCCACTAGCGTAAAGGTCCATTTGATCAATATGTCAATTACAAAATCATCATTAAACAAAAAGTGACAGAGTTCTGCTCCTATTCCCATTTAATTAGGAAAAGTGAATTTGCATTAAGAATTCAATCTGTCCTTTGAATCTCTGTAATTGTATGACCTTTTGACTATTTCATCTCATGTTGAGTACTTTAGAATATTTCGTTAGGCATAAGAGCGTCTTCATAAATCCTGTCAAGTTTTCTGTTCGCACCATACATATATCACATATGAAAGGCAAGCGTTTCGTGAAAGTGACTGCTTCCATTTCAAAAGGTGAAATTGGAATTGGTACGAGTTCCAACTACGAAGTAGGAAGGAAAGGTAATCAAAATCTTTTCCCTTGAAGCAAGGTTTGAATAAAAAAAATGGTCTGCCCCATTCCTACTTGATCATTCCATGTTGCTGCTGATTATCTATCCTTCCTTTTCATCCATCAAACAAGCCGACACAGGGCCAAGGGACAAATGGCAGGGAAAATGGGGGAATCTCACGTACAAACTTTGCTTCTCCTCGCAACTCTAACATGTTTTCATTTGCTCCACATCATAGAAAGTTTGGCATTATAGTGGATGGAGAGGGGAGGGAGAAGTGTGATATCTTGCTGGTGATGAGACAAGATTAAATTGGATATCTCCCGTCTCATCGCTATTGTTCATCTCTCGTAGGTTTACACTAGAAATAAAATGAGTTTTTTTTGCAAAATCTATTCTCCTCTGCTTCTGTTTCTCTTGTAGCCCAAGACCCATGCTCACTCAAGGTTGGGATTACGTGCGCATCATTATCTTACTCATGATCACAAGCATAAAATTCACCTTTAATGGTTCTGTATATGTCCATATCGTCATTCCAGGGTAAAACGTGTCACGTTATGGGCCACATAAAATTAAGCTGTAGTAGCGTAGATCAATAAAAGTTTACTATGGATTAAAAGTTTGGTTTGCTTGATAGCACGGCAAGCATATGGCGCTTTTCATGATACGTAGGTATCCATGCCACTGCCGGGGAAAGTTGGAGTCGCAAATTGCAAAATTGTTGTGCTAATAAATACACCGAAAGCAGAGGCATAGAATTGAGTGGAGTGAGTGAGGCATGGAGTGAAGTAGCTCATTTCTTTATTCGCATTACCTACGTCAGCAAAATTCCTACGATTTATGTCTTATCGTGATGGTCACCACATTTGCACGGGACTTTCTCTCGAGTAACTCACACTTTCTCTGCACGGCCGAGTAAAGAAAGTGTTATAGGCCTTGTTCCTTCTTGATTTTTTGGACTCGTACTACTACGAAAGGAAATGGAAATCGATTGGCGTACTAAAGCACAAGTTTTCGTGATTAGGGTGATATGATGGTCACGGGAACATTTATATTAAGTATTGTGCTTCATTGTAGCTCCAACATGCAATGTATTTAGGTTTGTAATTTAGGTACGTATATGACAGTCGCATTCACTTTACTATGTATGCGAGTGTAAGGCTTTTGCAATATGTAGTTAGGAATACATATTTATTTTGGTAGGTATGCCTTTTTTATACCATAACATGGCAAATTTCTTTTAAAATTTCACTTCCGATAAAGGTGTAGATGTAGGTGAGAGTAAGGTATGTGGTGGTCTGATGACTGTTAATACAGTAAATGCCCAACTTTCCACCACCGTAATATGCTGTTAATCTCGTGGTATTACGCTGGTCACAGTGGCGAACGGATTAAAACTCGAATAAAGCTGGTATGGCAGTTGTGACGCAAGATAAGTTGTTTATTCACCAGTCTCTGCTGTGTCTGACCGCTGGTTCATTTAATTCCTAGAGGGTATATCATTTTAGTTGACCTTTGCTTTTTAGCTACAAGTATTTCAAAAAAAAATATGACCATTCTTGACATTAAGTATTTACGAAGGCTGTGGAGATCCAAGCTTCAAGTAAAACTTTCCCTTTAAAATCTTACTTTATTCTTGCTATATCCCCCTGTATTTTTCTTTTCAAAGCTCAAGTTGTGCTTTATGAAGAAATGAAGGCAGCCGGCAACCGTTTCTCTGCTTGCCTCTGCTTCCCCTTGAAAGTGTGTGCGCTCATTACATGTTAGTTTTGTGCTGCATGCATGCTTCTCGTTGCCCCTCTTTTCTCTTTTGCTCATTCAACAAAACTCACCTTTTCTTTCCCTTTGTATTCAATTGGGCTGGGTCGGATTGGACACACTCTCTTTCTTCCCCCAAGTGCGTGCACACGACCCAAGTCCATTAATTTTAATTCGTTACGTATGTACTTACCATAGCCTAGAAAAACATAATTTTCTCTCCTCTCTTTTTTCTCTTTTGTGCGTTACCTCCATGCAAGCCTTTTATTACCAGAGAGAAAAATCGACCAAAGTTGTGAAGAAGTGTGTAGTTGGAAAATGAGGGGAACTTATTCAGATGTTGAAAGGGAGAGTTGTATATCGTACTCTCAAAAACAAGTCATTAAAATACTTCGTCATCGTCATTCGAGAAGGGCATGGAGACATGGCTTAAAATAAGTATTATAATCATTTCACCTTACCCTCTATTACGAAAACGTAGACATACCAGCAGCTCATTTGCCATTTTGTTAGAACGAATACAAAGAAATTAATAATACACAGAGCCTAATGAGAAACCAATGCGTACTTTTAAATTGGAAGTACGTTTTAAAAGCAATTTAATGAGAATGCACTGTGTACATACATATTTTTTAGAGTTGTAAACGAAATCAAACTTTAATTCATATGCAAAAAAAACTTGCGTATTGTATCTACAAGGTTTACTTGAAGTTTCCAATTTTACGCAACGTACATACGCACCAACGGCCACTTGAAACTGTCAGCTTTCACGACACAACAAACGTACGACTGTTTCGTTGTGAAAGATTTTTATCTTGTTATCGTAATCAAAAGTACGTGCGTAGGTGCATATGTATTTACTTCATCCAACGTACAGTTATATAATGTGTAGCCTTGATCTTCTCATGCATTTCTCTTTCCGAATCCATTTTACCTCCCGTACCTCCAGCACGAGCTAAAATAAAGTCAGGCCATCTCATCAAAAATTAATGCGTGAATGATCAATACGTAGTTGTGTTGGATGGAGGGAGTTTCAGCTTATGCTAAACCTTTAGGATAAAGTTTGTCGAGCCAAGAATTTCTCCCTTCTTGATCAAAAGTTTGCGTTTTCGGAAAAAAAGTGTAAAAGCTATGAGAAATGTTCACATAATTTGGGAGACGGAGGTGTATTATAATACCAGAGCAATGCATGGTATGCTTCGAGTATTTCTCCACGATGAGAAAAATTTAACTTCGTTTTCTTTTCCATCTTAATCCTGGAATAGCATTACTTTCAACTTTTCTCCCCTTCCAGTTTTTCACCTTGTCTTATTTTTACCTCAGGTAAAAATAGATAGACATTCTAGGGGGAAATGGATTTGGAGTGGTGCGACATGGTACTTTCTATTAAGCTTTACTTTCCCTCGCGTCCTTTTTTTCAGAAATGAGAAAATAAGATGAAGATAACGAACGTTTCGATGTTGGAGATGCATGGAGAAGGGAGAATTGGAGTGGTGCGACATGGTACTTTCTATTAAGCTTTACTTTCCCTCGCGTCCTTTTTTTCAGAAATGAGAAAATAAGATGAAGATAACGAACGTTTCGATGTTGGAGATGCATGGAAAAGGGAGAGAGGAAGCAAGTTTTTTGGGGTTTGTTGCGAGACTTTTCTTGGTCTACCTAACTTTTGAATATATGGGAGAAGTTTGGTGATTTTGGAAATATACATACCTCATTCAAAATACATGCACAATGTTGTGACGTAGTGTGATTGCAGACTTTTTTCTCCTGATGTGGACTTTGAAAAATCCTGCCTTATCTTGATAATCAGATTTCAAATGCACGCTAAATAAAAAAGCGTTTCAGTATTAGCAGAGATGTTGTGTTTACACGGACCCGTGCAGACGAAAACATTTTCACGTCGAATGTAGTCGTACTGTTGACGTACTTTCAACAACCTTTGTGCTAGTTTTACGGGTATCTGTGAGTAAATACTTTCTTCAGCTTTCTTTCAGCCATAAGTGCATGGGTCTTGGAGCGTGCGAAATTGGTTGGACGGATTGGCTCGTTGGTTTTATACTGAATAGGTCGCTGGGATTCGTCATCCATTTATATATACCTCACAGTTACATGCCATATATACCTAGCTAACTTTTAGCGTTTAGGGTAAGGACAATTTGACTCGGGTTTCCGAGTGAAATAAAATATTCATAACCCAGTTTCCAAATCGATTCTTATCCTGCCACAGGCATAAACATTAACGGAAACACAAATATGTTATGCATTGCTGGGTATTTGTAAATATGTATATCTGTACTTACTGTAGTATATTTTAAGGTGTGCACACTCGTGTATAAAAGCGAATAAAACAAGAGTTAATGTAGGAAAGCTGTGGCGTAAACTTATCGACAAATGAAGACGAACATCAATAATGTACTCATTTCCTTGAACTGACAATCAGATGATGATGGAAAAGTGGTAAATATCAAATTTTAAGAAAATCACTTTAAGCAATTTTTCAAGAATCTGAACAAATAAATTGGACAAAAAGATGGTTGCAAGAAGACTTGTTAGATTCTTACGTATTAAGAATAATGAGCAGGAAACAAGAAGATTTGTTCAATTTGTTTTAAGGGCATGGTGAAAAGGTTTTTTTCTAAACAAGCACTGACTGACTAATGAAATTTTTCAGCAGAACTAATGATGAAAACTGTAAAGTTTTTAGCTCCCTAAAGACAATGCCAATGAACATAGAACAGTTTTACTCGAGCATACTTCAAGCCTTATCAAGTCATGTATATAATTATTATAAGTATACATAAATATTACAGCTTTGCATGGTTCAAGATTAATAATATTCATAATTACTCGCTGCCCTAAAAATCTTTTATGGCGATGTGAAGGAAGGAAAGCAATGTCGCATTACTTTTCTTCGCAGAATCGAATAAGTTGGCTGATACAGCTAATTAAAATGTTACCAATACGTTTACCTGCATCATTCAAGATGCAACTGGCTAAACAACGGTTGCTGCTAGGTCTTTCTTTCTTACTTTCCATTTTCAATTTGTTACTGTGCAATGTAAATTCAGCTTACCAAAATGATGAGAATTGATTATGTTGTAGAAGCCTACTTATTCTGCAACCCGCCCATGTGGCATTTCATCGAAACTTTTGTGCATGTCTTTTGTCAATGGGAGTGACCTTAACTAAAAGAATTTTTTTGCCTTGTTTGCTATTATAGGGTAGAGAGAAGAGGAAAGGAGATAAAAAAGATTTTAAAGGAAGAAGGAAAGATGGGAACATGGTAGCAGCACCCGTTGTTACGTCAGCTCCTTCATTTATTTAAAAACTCGAAAGGCTAAGAAAACATTTTTCAAAGCCCATCTCTCTTTCGATTGACATCGCCTAATCAAAGACCAAGATACTGGGACAAGGATGCCAGCAATCTTCAAAGGATAATGTGCTTTCCCTAAATTTTATAAATTATTTTTTCTACCAAAAGGTTTGCAAAATAATGTGAAATGTAATGTCTCTGTGAAATATGCTTTTTCTGTAGGATCAAAACGAGTGGATGGCGAATTCATCATCGAAGAAAGCACTTCAAAATAACATTTTCCTTTCACTCAAACAGAAACGTATACTCAGAAAGCAACGTGTAAAAGTCCTTCAGTCTCAAATCCTCGTAAAATAGCTGGTGCATCCCAGTCGAAGCTACAAAGGCAAAAACACAATAACAGTTCAAGTTAAAAGTGTCTGAAGTGAGGGAGCTCATAAAAACAGAGAATCTATCTCTCGCTAAGCTCAGATAAAACATAACGGTAAAGCCAAGCCAATTGCCAAGGGATTTACCATAACCATTTTACCGGTGGTGGTACAAAAGTACAGTCACCAGAAGACAACAACGACTCCTTTTCTCTTCCTTGGAGAGGACAAAAAACTGAAAGCAGCGATTTTCATCCAAATACATACATACATCCATACAGCATACACAGAACAAACTACCACACACTTTTTTTAGGGGGGCTGACAACGTGACAACTCCGAAACGACAGCCACGCATTTGCTCATCTCGGCGAGTTCCCTTGAGATTACCGCAGGCGAGAGGGAAAGAAAAAACAGTAAAGTGAACGTGAAACTTTTATTGTGAAGTAAAAGCAAACGAGTTTTTCTTAAATCCAAAACGAAAGCAGGGAAGATTCAGCCAGCATCAGCACCGCCGTACATCAGCATCATCAGTAACAGTATCGTGTCAAAACAAAAGGAGGAAGAAGACGAATCCCTTTTACTGAATCATCCCGTCTAATCAAAAAAGTTTTGGGTCTGCATGAATCTTGCCCCGCTATACTTCCTATCAAATTAGATACGCAACTGAAACATCTCTCTCGACCTTTTCTCTTTCCCACTGAAAGAGTCCGAATGAGAGAGTGGGGAGAGAAAAATTGAAGTTGGATTACGCGTACATAAATAAATAAATAATAAGTCAAACCCATCATCGTTCCCGTCATCATCATCATCATCATCATCATCATCTTGCTTGGAAACACCAGTCTCCATTAAAAGAGTAAAAGCGAAAAAATAGAGAAGAGTAAAATGAGGGTCACACCGTCATCGAATGTAATGACAACAGCGATGACGATAAGATGAGATGCTTAATGATACCGCTTGATCTCCGCACTGAAACGTGTATTGGTTGCTGCTGATGAAAGTCCTTGTACTCGGCTGTGATACTGTTACATTAAGCTCTGGATTGTTTGGTCGGGGGAAAGCTAAATGAGTCGTTGTTACAGATAAGAACAATTTAGGTAATACTGATCGGGCATAAGAAACCACCATTATATCCCCTCTAAGTTGTTGAAACAAATTGGCTATTTTGCTAGTTTATTGGTATCACTCTTTTCTGCCACACACAAAAAATGAACTGGCACTTTGACATTTTCGTCTAGACCACATAGACAGACGCGTATTTGTAAGCAATATACACTTACCAGTAACAGCACTTGTTTCAGGTTCTGAATTGCATTTCAGAAGAAAGCATACAAAATGCCGCAAGTTCCAATTTTAAATTTGGAGCTGGCTGAGGTCAAGGACTTCATCCTGACCAAGCTGGAGGATGAGAAGGCTCAGAGAAAGTTGGTTCTTGTGATTGTATCGATAGCCCTTCTATTGGACAACATGCTGTATATGGTTATCGTGCCAATTATTCCAGACTACTTGAGAAGAATAGGCTCATGGGAGACGCACGTTGAGGGCGGGCAGACGGTAACACAAGCCACGTTCTTTAAAGAGGTCACCTTCATCAACGCCACGGGCTCGTATAAATTCAATGAGACGACTCCTCAAAAGAAAATTATTAACGGGGTGATTGTTAACCGTAATGTAGCACCTGATTATAGTAAGTCGTATGGAAGGCTGGATGATGAAGAAGATGACTTTGCCAATGCTGGCAGTCATCGTGTCACGTTCCAAGAAACATCTCTTAATCAATCGTCTAACGGTCCTTCCAATAATGTTAACCCTTACAGTTGGGGTGATGAAGCATCGGCTGGCATGGAACAGAGTAATCAGTATAGTGCCGCCCCCGGAGGTGCTTCAAACCCTTTCAGGAATCAATAATAGGATCAAATATTGGGAGTGGAAAAAGCAATGGGTCTTGCATTTTGTCACCGTAAATACACATTTTGAATGTATGATTTAGCCATGTGTTCTAAATTCACTAATATGAAATCACAATTTATTGTAGGAAATAAAAAATCTGTTTGAAATCTTTTTGTAGCACTAAAATATAATATTGATATACATATTTCTAAAAAAATATACCCCTGTTCTTTTATAAAATCGATGAAATCAAGGCTCTTTTGCTTTTGCTCAGATTCTCAGCAGAAGATGCAGTCATTCTGTGCTAGTAATTTACCAAAAAATCCAAGAAAATAAAGAACATTTGAATTAATTTTAATCTTTTATAAAATCGATGAAATCAAGGCTCTTTTGCTTTTGCTCAGATTCTCAGCAGAAGATGCAGTCATTCTGTGCTAGTAATTTACCAAAAAATCCAAGAAAATAAAGAGCATTTTAATTAATTTTTAAAATATACGCAATATTAACCATCATCAACAATATAAATTATAATAAAAATTGCATTTAGAAGCATCCACAAAAAGTTGATTATAATTTCTTTCCATAAAAGAAGCTACTATATACATTGAAGAGTATCAGAAATTAAAGAAATTAAAATGTAGAAAATATTTACGGTAAATGGTTAATTTATTGAGACAAGAGTATTGGATTAAAAAGCAATACTACAAAACCTTAGGAGGCGCACTATGAATTAAAATTGAACTTTGCCAAGAAATATTGCTTTATTGCTTTAACAGACGCCTTTATAAACTCCTTGTCAATTATAAAATTATTTCAAAATGTCCTAAAAACACAACATGCTGCACATGTTCTAACGTTTTCTGGAAATTAGACTACTTTATTGTTCTCTTAAATTATAACAGCATCACATTACTCTGAAAAACAAGCATTTATGCAGAAAGGAAATGCGCACCTGGTTTTATTCTTCAAGAAATACAAAAATTCTGAAATAAATAATAAAAATCAACTCGGTTGCATACGAATGTATTACGATTTTTGGCAAAAGGCAAAAATCCATTTTGGCTGTGACGGCGGATAATAATTTTATTGGTGCACAAACCATAGTATAATAGATTTAAAAAGTTTTAGATCTAAGAACATGTTTTAATTTGGTTGTGAGGTTAGTTTGCGGCATTTTATCTGAAGACTTTTAAATGTCAATTTATATAAATAGTTTGGCTTAACTTCATTCATGATCAAATCCATTACAAAATTTGGGTTAGAAGGACTTCACATTTTGCAGTTGATAAAGTTTTATTTCGACTTTGCATCATCTCCTTTTCCTTCATTCTTTCTATACATTAAAATTCCAACAAATTTTAAATTTACGTTTAATTCAATAAGTTGCTTTTTATGGGCTTATCTTTGGCACATTTCTGCTTAAACCAGGTTAAACTATAAAAATAAGGAAAGTCATATATTAACGTGTAGGAAAACAATACTTACGTTGAATACGTCTGGATAGGGATGTCGCTTTCCGAAGCAACTCTTATCAATCCTTGTCGTATCAACCGGAACTCAAACATATCAAAATCTGTACATACAACTGTATCATATCGTATTCGTAATGTCCTTTACGTAATACTTACTTTTACTACGTAGTCTAATAGTAACCCAATACAGTTTAATTAAGTAAATTGTAGACTGATCTCTCTATATATGTATCATAAAGGAATTACAGAAATAATTAGAGCAACCATATTTAGGGATATACATGATACTTTATACAAAATCACATATATTTAATGGACTAATAGTAATCATAGATTTATAAGACGAATTTATTAATTTTTATTTGATTGATTTTTAAAGTTTGATTGCCCACATTACCAAAATGATATTTGAGAATTAGAATGGTACGCACTTACATATTATTATTTTAGTAATTCTAATTGACCTTTGGGTATCTGATCAATTTTGTGATGTTTATAAGATTTTTAAAGTTTGGTTGCCCACATTACCAAAATGATATTTGAGAATTAGAATGGTACGCACTTACATATTATTATTTTAGTAATTCTAATTGACCTTTGGGTATCTGATCAATTTTGTGATGTTTGTATTGCGAATACCTTAACAAAGATGCGAAATCATATAGAGCAAATTTATTACATAGGTATACATAGGTATGTGGTACTGGTACTCCCAAACACACAATTACTTACAGCTACTTTTTTGTCGGTTGTTTAAATATAATGCATGTTGATTGAGATGTAATTACATATGAAACAATTTTTGATTTTGGGTGAATTGATATTGTAAGTTATTAATTATTCTACAATTAAGAAATTTGGCTTCATCTTGTAGCGAAAAGATAAGCCAGGAAGCTAACCAACCAAAAAACTAGTTTAACTGGAGCCTCCTTAAAGATTGGCAAAGAATGCATATCCTTTTGCTGGAGGTCCAGTACATACTGTATCATAGTAGTAATAAGATGTTGAACTAAATGTTCCATATATTTTTTAAACATAACTTATGAATTTAACCTATATCAATGAAAAATAGACCATATTCTTGTAAATGAAGTCGACTTAATAATCTAGTAAAAAAGGTACGTAGCTACGGTGTGTAATTAACCTTACGTAAGAAACCAACAAGGTACTCTAAATTATTTCGTATCTCATCATCGGCAGTGAAAGAAAAGATTCTCGTTCATTAATCGTACCCTAGAGTAGCGGATAATGCAGTGCATAAATAACACTAATACTATATAATAGTAAGTATAAGTAAATAATAATATATCATGCGATACGCAGACAACAAGAAAGAAATCATATCACTTAAACTTATGCAAAAAAATCAGTTTTAGTCAAACATACGACATTAAAAAATATCTTAAGACGAAATCTGTCATAAAAGGTACAATCAGAATAGGTTTACTAATAATATATATAGTTTAATTAAACATACTTTTTGTTGACTTGTCTTTTAGGAACTGATTAAACATAATGTGCATACTTACATAAGTATATATTTTATTTTTGATTCTTATTACCTGACTTTGTCTACTAGGACGAAGCAGTTGCGAGTGTTCAATCTAGTCAAAACTGTTATTATAACAAATAAATCGAATATTACTGTAATACAGTTAGAATAGCGCGTAATAATCCATTCAGTTCTATTTATAAATGTAGTATTAATGTGTACTAGTTTTTACAGATATTTTCTAACCATTTTCCTTTCCCTTCTTACTAAACCCATCACATCTTTTATCATCTCCCAGACTAATTTGTAAATGTCATATTGAATTGATTTCTGTGAGAAAAATGTCATGTGGCTCGGTATGCGACACTTACAACATCATACATATACATACATGCCTACGTATATTTAATATTATATTTAAAAAGATATATACATATGTACGTGGGCGATACCTTTTGCCCTTGCAGCGTTTCCATTTTATATTCAATTTTATTATACTTGGGGAAGAAGTCTTTTTTTCGCTTGAGTAAACTGCAGGAAAACGTGTTGTAACTTTTGTTTCTTGTATGAATTCCCCCTTCAAAATATGCTTACCAGGCCACAATGCTGTGCAATAGACGTATTGTTGGAGTGTATTGTTACATTTTAAAACAAAACTTCCAAGATACTACGTTGGAGCTAGTGGAGGATGTAAAGCAAATAATTAAATAAGGGTGTAGTTAAGCAGTTAATGTGTATATATACTGTATT
The DNA here is from genome assembly GCA_027743915.1 of Seira sanloemensis. Lineage (NCBI taxonomy): Eukaryota > Metazoa > Arthropoda > Collembola > Entomobryomorpha > Entomobryidae > Seira > Seira sanloemensis. The sequence continues at coordinate 16,821 of JAHZMY010000252.1, forward strand.
CAGGTGTATTTATATATGTAGTTGTAAGGTTGCTGAAAGAAGAAAGCAAAAAAGTCTAGAAAGGAAAAGGAGGGGTGCATACATGCCCGTATCAAAAATGTATCGTAGTGGTGTATTAGCAATATAAATGTTTTAAAAAGTGTAAAGTTTATATGTAATAAATTTCTCATTAAATGGTTATAAATCTATAGGTGTTGGTTAAATCACACTTTTGTGGATTACACATTTTTCCTTAAAAAATTTTTGTGACGAAGATTGAGTCAAAGTTGACGGCGAAACAGTTCATTGTGAGTTAATGTATGTATTTAATTGTGTAAAGTGAGTCTATTAAATGATGCACAGATTTGTCATCAATCTTTTGAGGCAAACGTCAAACGACCTTGTTGTTGTTTAAGTAGATTATTG
>JAHZMY010000255.1:0-13150 GCA_027743915.1 Seira sanloemensis
CTTCACTCTAGCTTGCTCAACTTTATAATGCGCACGCAAACGCAATGTCATTTGAATTTTAAGAAAAGCTCTTCTGACTCTCAATGAATGAACGAAACGAAGCTCATTGATTCAGAAAAAAAGTGGACTTCATCTTTAAAAGATTAATTCCGTAATTATAGTCCTTCTCTCGAATGTAAACACTGGTTGCGCATCTCCTAGTTCAGAATGGCGCCAATGGAAATCATACTCACCTAAATAAAATTCACATCACATGCTGTGTGTGCTTTTCGTCTGGCACCAGACAAATCAGCTAATGAGCGCTGGCTAGTTCAAATTTATAGATTCGAATCGATTTATCAAAAAAAATAACCGTTACATGTACCAAATACTTGGATCAACAAGGGAATTGACTAAACGAAAGATGTTTTTTTTTGTAAAATGAGACTTTGTCTACAAAAGCGAGAGGTGATTTTGTTGACTCAGCTTACCTATGATGAATGCCATAGAGACATCAAGGCGTTGTGCGTAGTGTCCCCACGTGAGTCTGATCGCATCCCTTGCACTAAAGTGTGAAGGTGCGGAAGTGATGAGAATGATGAGCCTGATGTCCATCCCATCGTTAGGACAAACTTGGGCGTTTGGATAGAGGAATCCAGGCTCGTAAATATCCCTCGTCCACACAACATTCCTCCCCACTCTCAATTTCTGCTGAGACTCAAACTTCTTCTTGAGGACGATGTCATGGATATGTTGAGTCAGGGTTGGGACGACTGAAGAGTCTCCCGATTGCTGCTTCGCTAGCAGAGCTGCGGCGATTTGTTGCCCAATGTCTCCTTTGTCTTGACTCGAGGAGTCGGGGAACACTGGAATAGAGAAGAAAAAACCATGTTATAGATTTTATAGCGATATTGATTAAATTGACCCACAATTCGCATCGAAGGTATAGATAAATGTGCGTGGGTGTGTCCTCATAAAAGAGCAAAGGAATTTCTTGGCTTGATTGGGATCAACAACCTCTGGGAACCATGTAGATTCGAAGTATGAGACAGAGGATGGTGCACAACGTTAGGGTTTTCATGCGATTGCTTCCTCTTCATATTACAAGCAGGGAGGATCTCAGGGCAACTTTCTTCCTGAACTGCATCTTTGATCGAAGAGCAGCAGAAATGGCTTTCCTGGTCCAAACTTGATTTATGAGCCACCTAATTCTACCTTATGTGTTGAAATTACACTAAAAACCCTGATCAAATATACTCCTTTTCTACGAAATTCACACACTGACACTGTCCTACAAACTATAGTCCTTTTTATATTCAAGCATTTAAAAACGCTTTCTTTACACGGTAAATTAAGTCCCTTCAAGAAAAATTCACCGTTACGGCATCCACGAAGATCCGGGATAAAAAACCACGTCGCTGCTTTCAGATGAGTCTGAGTGAATTGAGAGTTTATGATGATTGCATATACTATTTGAAAGTATGTCTTCATGTGAATTGTACAAATTGATTCATTTAGGAATACTTTGTGAAAGATAAGGATTCTCGAAGATGGAGTCAATGGCGAAAAGGACTTGGCCTGCTGAGACCGTATGAAATATAGGAAGGTTATAAGTGTACACACACTTACATACATACATATGTATGTATACATAATCGCTAAATAATAAGATATTGCCTCAATACAAGAAACATTTTAATGCTCTATTAAAATCGTCTCTCTCCTCTCCAAAAGTCGAGAACGTAATTGTTTCATTCTCCTCATTTGTAGCTCATGATATTTCACACCAAATTTCATGCGTAAGTTTGAAAGGATGCTGTAGCCAAAATTCAGAGAAGAGAGTCTTGACGTGCTCGTCATCACAAGTATTTTTCCTCTTTGGCTCACAGACGATAAGTTCTCGTCCGACGGAGGAAGTGCATCTTATTTTTTTGGCCTGTATAATGTAGCGATAATAAAGTCATTCATTTCACCCCATGTGAAGGAATGAGCCTTAATCTTGTGTGTATTTTTGCGTGGTACATTTACAACTTTGTTATGAAAACAAGCTAAACATAATTATAAGCAGATGGGTCCTTAAAAGCCCTACATTTATCTATCACCCATATCTCAAAACAGAGAATTTTTACGCGAGACTTATTAACGTAGCCATTCTTATGGCTCAAAGATGGGCGATAAAAGTGCGACAGGATGATCACAAGAGATGATTTAGTGTGAACAAAGGGCAAGAGAGCGAAACGGAACTCACCCGAAGACGCAGTGAGTGGTTGACTAACTCTCAGATTGGTCTGAGGAAGCGTGTCTGTGAGGGATATGGCACTATTGTAGCTGCTGCCTCCAGAAGGTCCTCCTGCCACTGCCGAGCCTCCGTCTCCAATATCATTGCTCGTAATATCAAGAATGTTTGCATTCAGGGTCAATTTGGACAGTGGCAGAGCCAAACTGTTGCCATTCGGAGGTCCCGTTGTTTCACCTAGTAAAAAAAATCAAAAGAATGAATGAAAGGATTCACACATTATTAGCATAGGTAATCATGAGCGAAGGGAGCCACCGCTGCTCTGCTGACAAAATTGTGTCATGAGCCTCTCTTTGCCAAAGTCGTAGGTCGTTCAAAACAAAGTACCTATTCGAGAGATTATGGCCCGAAGTGCTTCCTTAATGAATCTTTGTTATAAAGGATCATCATCATCACTTTTTTTCGAACCTGTTGATGCACTCACTCAACGGAATGTACCTACACATGATTTTAAACACTTTTTTTGTGTGGGGATGCTCATCAATTTTTTACGAGATTATTTTAATGAAATTAGATTTCTTCGTTGTCCTATTTTCTCATTGCAAATCATTGTAGTTTTCTTGAAAATCTGAAAAGGACATTTGATAATTTTAGGAATGATAAACGGATCAAAATCGAATTCATCTCATTATTCATAGTTTAGATAACGAGTTGAAATGAATATTTGTTTATTACAATAAGTGGAGGTAATCATGCAGACCTAGATTGTAACAAAAGGCCCTGTACATTTCTACCGCGTATGCAAATGTGCCACTTTGAACAAGAATGAAAATGTAAATTTGCAATTACGTACGTGAGAAGAAGTCTGAATGGGATTGGGGACAGGAATTCATGGACTCGCCGAAAAAATGCATCGCTTTTATTACATTATAGCATAAACGAGTCAAAAATAGCCACAACCTTCAGTGTTAATAGCGCTTTAATATTAAAGACATACAATGCAACGCACAGGTAATAATATCATTTTGAGATCAGAGTCATCTTCATGGGATCCTTCATATACCCATGTAGCGCTCCTAATGACAATGACCGAATCAAACAAAAATTGTTTGTTCCAATATTTATTTTTTTAAATAATGAATGACCTCCAAAAATATCTTTTTTCATTTGCATAACATTCTCAGTGCACCGGCCCTAATCCACCAACAGGGTTTCAGAGTTAATAATGTTTATGGCTCTTCGGCTTTTGTGGTTTGGTGACAGTGCATTGTGAGCGTGACTGATTGATACATTGCCAGAGACTCAGACCACAACCAGGTTTTAAACGAGGTGATAGATCATTATCATCAACACGTACCATTATTAATACATTGTTGGGCTCACAATAAAAATATTGAATTTAGGTGAGTGCAGTGTATAACCAGTAAAAAAAGTTTTTTTAGGACTTACCCCCAGCGTCAAGTGTCGAGTCCACGTACGAGGGTGAGGTGAGGAATGCGGAATACACGAGGAGAAGACCGACAACAGTCAACACCATACATGAGTGAATACATCGTAGTCTCATATTTGCCATCAGTCATCTGCAATTGAAAATTATAGCTGTAATTAGTATCTTATCGAAAAACAATGTTGGTTTTCTCTCATTTTACCGCTATGCACATCTCATCTATACCTACACACATTTCAAATTCGTTTTTCACTCCTTCCTTCCTTTCTATGTGCTCACGCCTTCAGGCGCATAATCATGAATCTTTTTGTAGCTTTTAATTAGACAGATCATTTAGACATCGTCAGCACGCTTGCATGCACAACGTTGTGAAAGAGCCGAGCTTTTTTTTACGACGTGTCTACTTTACATCTATTAAGAACGCATAAAAAGATTGTTATCACACGCCCATCAACATGGATTTTGCAAAGGTATTTAGTCATATTGCTGTTCGTGTTATGATTACTTTTGGCTTTCTTAGAATCCCAATCAAAGGATGCAGTTGCACAGAAATTCTATTTTTGGATTCAGATCGCATTTCAGCTGAAAGTCCTTTCTGAAGCCGTTTTTGAAGGCGCTCTCACACACATAGCTGTATTGTCTGTGATCGTATACCTTTGTTGGGAAAAACATAATGTGGAGGGGATTATTATTATGCAAAATGTATGTCATCTAAAAGCATCTAAACTTTCGTCATCCCTTTTCAGTCTGAGACGTCTTTCTCACAAAATCATCTTACGCCATAATGCGATCAGAAAGAGAGAAGTGAGAGTGGCGAGAGAGACAGAGAATAAGCTTCTTCCTTTACTCAAACGTGTTATGCATCACTGCCCCGCTTATTGATTATTATTAGTCTCTTATGCTCTCTGCCTATTCTAAAAATTGACAATGGATGTTTGAGCTAAAGCGCACTTTCATTTAAATTTGATTTAATTAGGATGTAGTTATTTATGGGGGGAATGAAGATTTTGCATGTGGGAAGGAAATTTAGCCTTCCTCAAAACGGCATGTTGTTCCCGAAATATAAAAAAAGATGTGTATTATATATATTTTATCTTGAGACTTGCATCCGCTAAAGAAGACGACGACGATAGGGGTACTTTCGTGACTTGCCTCAACATCTTGAACGTTTATACTCAGACAGTTATTGCTGTGAAGAATTAACTCAGTCGTAAATTTTCTCCAAATAAATTCCACAAATGTACACAAATGCCAAGACTTTTTGTTTACATTCGACTTTGACGAATCGCCAAAGACAGGAGAGGTGTACAGGCATGGCTGGTGTTTACTTTAAAGAGTCATTATTCTCGCTGGAGGTATCACAAAACTCGTCAAGGTTTACTCAGGAATACATCAAAAATGGATTCGCGCTGAGCCATTTCCAGGTACATAATTCAATAGCGGAGCAATGGAAATAAGTTATGTATTTGCCTTTTTATGGCGAAACCAATTTTTTCCGAGACGATCGGATACAAAATTTCCGCCTCTGAAAAGCATGAAGATAATAACGTAAATCTGTCGGGGAATTTTTTGGACTGTCCATGAGACAAAATTTTGTTTGTTCTGAACCATGTAGAAGAAAAAGTTTACCGTGCAATGAAAAATTCATTTCGTGAACTTTTCATGGTAAAATAAAGTTTGGGATAACCAAATATTGCTTTATGGCGATTCGCGCAACGATTTTCTCATTACATTGCAGGCCAGTGTGAAACTTGTCTTGTGCTGAAAGACTAATCTCGGAATTACGAAAGGGACTTTGCCAATTACGCTAATAGACTTATGATCAAAGAAAGAAAAATCAATATTTGATTAGTACAAAATGTTCACACAATTTCAACTTTTCAAAGTTAACTTTTTTGTAGTAATGTCCTTCAGCCAAGGGATTGACAAAAGTTGCGAATCTTTTGTTTGAGGTTGAAACATGTCAAAAATTGCAAGTAATTTTTAAATATCATTAATTACGGCAAGTTTATCTAGCACAGATTATTACGTCTTTTGAATATATGCAAAAGCTGTATATTCTTCAGCCTTATTATACATTCAGAGAGATGTTAATTAGACATTAACTCATGAAAACACATTGTAATCTCATGTCCTAATGGCATTCGGTCTCTGCCTTCTTCAGCTTCCTTCCAAACAAAAGGTCTTTTTCAAATGGGGCACTTTCATTTTTAATTGGAGTAGGTATTCCTTGTCTATTTGGTTAGAGTGTCGTCATAAAGAGACCAGAACCAAACGCTTTTCTCAGCTTGTCCATTTCAGATGGAATATATTCTTGGTCACGTCATGCGACCATTTTATTGATCGGAAAATCATTATTTAGCTTTTGCCTTTGGTGAAACTTTCAAGTTTTATTCCATTTCATACATATTTCTCCTTTTACTGTCCCCCCGTTCGAATTTCATAATTACGGTTTCGTGAGGAAATGGTTGGAATGACAGATTGATGACTATAGCCTCAAATGTACACACGTGTTTACATATTCTGACAAAAACATTATCCCCAAGTCTTAAGCCATTGTCCACATTTACTTCCAGCGTAACACCCTTGGTCAAAGAAGGAGCACGAAAAGTTTAGCGATGAAAAAAAAAGTTTGGTAAACAATAAAGTATGGAAAGAGAGAGCACACCAACCACTCCAATATTTACTTTTCCACTGGAATGAAACTATTATAAATGTTCAACCAACTAACACTTGCCCATTAGTCACTCTGCATTGACAAAACTGAAGGACAATCGAATTTTTGCCTTCTGTCCGAGGCTAGGAACAGGTAAGGAAAGTCTTACACCTGCAATTATATGCCCATCAGCTACATATCCCGTGGAGCATTTTTTGCCAGTCTGAAAGTTATATCATTAAATATTCAAAGAATCGTGTGCCACTCTCTCGAGACAGGAAAATGAGAGGAAAACATGCTTTCCCCGTTTTATACCGATCACAGCAGAGAAGAATACAAAAGTTAACTTCCGCTTGAGAATAGAATGCTTTTGATGTGATAAGAAATTCTGAGAAACAGGAAGTGCGCTTTTGTCCGGAGTAAGCTAAACTTACAGTTTTGAAATGGAACACAGCAAAATCAAACCAAGAGCTGTTTTAATGTAATTAAAAATTCCTGCTACTATTTTGAGAAAACGCTATGAATTCTTTTCAAAAGCTTTTAAAGGGCTAAAATGCTCTATTTTAGGAATCCGCAATGCGTCTGTGTGGGCCATTATTAATAACAACATGAATATGATTTTCCTATTATTGTTTTACCGCATATTTGAATGGATTAGAGAAAAAGTCAATATTGTGTTCACCTGCATCACTATTCTCCCAAGAATATTCTCTCTTTCCTTCTGCACGAGGCAAGATTTTCCCTGTGACGTTTCACATTGCATTACATGAAACAATTCACAACGTTATCATTCCAGCACGCATGCATGAGCAAAATGTAATACATTGACTTCCGTAAATTCTCAGGTAGGAATAATATGTGAATACCTCCCGCTGGGAAGAAACTCCCAGATTTCATTTACATAGTTTGATCAATATCCTTTGAAATAAGCTTCACTCCGGCTTATCATCGCACGTCCACATTCCCATGACTCCAGAAAACGCTATAGCCGAAGGACGACGTAATACCTTCTCGCATTTTACTTTTACACAAGTCACCGTGTGAGCACACATGCATCATTTCAAAATTTCTATGGGATGAAACAAAAGTGAATTGGTCCGAAAAGGAGAGCTGTGTTTGCACTTATACTTACTCACACATCAATTACATTATCCTTCTTCTGAATTTTACTCCAATTACAAAATAAAAACGAGCGTATCAAACTGCACGCAACATGAGTCCACTAATATACATTTTTGCCCTAGATGGAACGTAACTTTAGATATCTGCAGTTTGAGCCGTTGATAGGACACACCTGGGCTCATGCTGTGAGCTTGAGCAAAGTGACTCCCGTCAATTTTCCATTTAAGCAAAAAATTACAATGTTCTGCCCTTTCATCATAATATAAGGAGGTGAATTTGAAACATTCGACAGAATTTAGAAATTTACGGTACAATCGAGAGCTTTGGTACACCCGCCCAACGTCCACTTTGACTCAAGGTATAAACAATTTAGACGATTTTAAAAATTCTGAACCTTTCAAGAGCTTAACAATGTATGAATCGGCAAAAGGAAACCATATGGATAAATTCAGCAGGATGAGTGAAACATGTCGATGCTGAAATCATCAAATACTCCCCCACCATTTGCATATTATTAATTCCGACTCGATCTCATAACCGCCTACGACTGATGTAACGCACCTTTTGATGTAAAATGTAATCAAATCCTCCTATCTGGGAAATACTTCACGCATCCTTTAATTCCCGTAAGTAGAATCGTCAATCACCCCTTTTGGACAAAACGAATGAGAGCCGAGGCGTAATTGAAGCTGGAAAAGGCATCATTTCGTTTCATTGTTTAAAATGCTCTTTTAAGTCCAACGCATGCCCCAAATGACTCCAAATGTTAAGAGTTTCATTTTAAAATTCCTATGGCAAATCTCTTTTCCCCTATTTCTTGAGATGATAACTCTTTCCAAAAGATACACATTTTCTTTTGATGCCTCTTATTTATTTATCTCAAGTTTCGGGAAAGGAACTAGCCCCTGTGTGCTTTTCTCAGAGAAGAAAAGTCTAGTGAAGCTTGACTTCACCCTTTTCCCCCATTCGTAGTCATTCGTGCGGTTCATTATGACAGGATTGAAAATTTGAGAAATAAAATATACATCTCAAGAGGCAAAAGAAGATCTTTTCATGTTCACTCAAATCATACAAAGGGAAAATCCCTGCTGGTTAGTTGATGTGCTTTGAAATATGTATGTGTGTGTGGTGGCCAAGGCTCCGTATCAAAGATGATTACACAAGTTTCACAAAAAAATCTAGGGGTTGCTTGAACGCCCCTCCTGTCTGAAGGAGGCAGAGAGGATCGTATCAAGTACCATCTTAATTTATTCATGTAACTTATGTGTACAAAACAAAGACAAAAAGTCTTAAACATTTTGCCGTTCCCCCATTCAAAGTTTATACAGAGTCCAAAAGTTAATGCATCATTTCAATTCAATATCAAAGTAAAAATGGAAGCCGAGAAAGGAACTAGAATTTTCTAGAAAAAGGGTTGTCAAAAGCCATGTTTTAAAAATGTTTTCAAAAGAGAAAGATTCCGTAACTTCTAATTTTTCGTAGAAGTGGGTGCTCTTAAAGTTAGGATGGTAGACAGGTGTACGAGTGTTTTCCTTCCTTAATTAGATTTCATCTTTCCAAAAGTGAGACAAATTGACGGTGAGCTACAATAACAAGGAACAATTGGAGACTGCATGGTGGTCTACATTTTTCAAATTGTCTCTCTTTCTACTCGTCTCCAGTGAAAATCTGACTATTCTTCAATTTAATACTGCTCAAGCATCGAGAAAAACGCATGTAAATTGAGGAAACGTAAGAGAGCAGAGCCTTTTCTTTTCCCTGCCTCTTAAAAAACGGTCACTGTCAATTTACCTAAAAAAAACTTTCCATTTCTGACAAAGGCGTAGCGGAGTAAAAACGTTTTTCTAGAGGATTACAGGAAAACGTTTTAAAAACTGTCTCTGGTCCCATTATCTTCAAAGAAGGGGGAAAGTGACTCTTTCTGGAGCCCCTTCTTCCTCTGCCGCACTCGGAGGAAAGCGTGAAGTTTTTCCAGGGAGATCACGCTCATTCTCGCATTTTGTTTTCCTCTCTCTGAGCTAGATTTTCTCGGGAAAAATACTTTCTCCTATTTTCGTTGGCGAGGAGGCTGACAACGGAGGGCTTAAGTGAAAGTAGGAGGCCATCTAATTACGTTAGTGTAGTTGTCTAAAGACATTAAGCACTTTATGAGAGGGAAAAAGTGATGGCTTTGGTGGAGGATGCTATGGCCAGACCATACTTTTATCTCCTAAAACAAAAAAGATTCTGCTTTGGTTGCGAGAGGGAAAATGTGCGATTCCTCTCACCATACACCCTTGTCAATTACACCTAATTGATTGTGTGATTTGTCTTGTTTTGAAAGAAGGCGAGGGATCTTCGCTGTGAAAAATTGTGAAAGCTTGAAAGGAACGTCGTACTCTTGTCACTTTTCTCCCTTTCGCTTCTTTACGGAGGAATTGTTTGTTTTCTGAAGGAAATTGAGAAGGACTGATGAGCATTCACAAAGCATTCACCCACAGCTGTAATTCAAATGTAAAAAAGAATGCCAGCGGAAATGAAATCCACGGGTATTGCAAACTAAGCTTTATTATGAAATTATGAAATGTCGTGATGACTCGATCAAAGTCATTGAGCTATAATGGCTCTATAATATATTTCTTTTGGAAGTGCTCTTATTAGCACAGGCTCTAAAATACCATTGAATTGACGACATTTACAAACAAATGCATTAAGTATTGCGCAATCACAGCTATTATTCTTACATTTTGCGTGGGAGTTCCGTGCAACTAAAGACAGAGACCTTTAAAAGGAAAGGCTATAATGCAGTTGTTTGCTCTTGTGCACTCGTCGTCGTTGACAAAACTGCATCTCATGCCTCCTCTATGTCACCGATGTAATAATAAAATTGAGAAACTGGGTTAACAAATCACCTTGCATTTCACTTCAGAAACTGATTGCTTCACTCCTAATTTTATTGAAACGAGTATATCAATTGTGTCGCCATTTATAAATCCAAAGTCACGACACACACGGACTACTTCAGTAAGTCTCAATAGTCCAACTTTCAAAATCACTTTTAAAGCACAAATTTATACATTATTGACTTCATCTGCAAGTATAGCTGGTGAAAATTGAGAAGTTGTTTGCTACCACCTCATTGTAAACTGCTAGAGTTTTGAAACGTGAATGCCAGCAGACCTGGTGGGAAATACGCACAATATGAATAATTATGAAGGCATTATGGAAAAAAATTGGGAAGGTTCTGTTGAAAGAGCTAGAAAGATTGCGTTGTAATGAGCAGAGAAATTCCCATGCTCTAATGCACGCATACCTGCCTTAGCATAATTAAGTAGATAGTTGACTTGGCTGGATAATGTGAACTCGCAGGTCAATCAACTTCACGTTAGATACAGCATAGGAATGGCACAGTTGAAATTTGGAATCTATAATTATCCAGGGTTAGTGATCGGATGGGAAACATTGAATTAAATCGAACTTTTTCGCTGCACTCATAAAAAGTAGTTATGTATATGTCTATTGCAGATCTATTTCCGGTTGCATTTGAAAAACTTTAGTTTACCGTTACTTAAAAGCATGCATATTTTTCCTTATTTTTGTCGACATTTTAACAAAGTTAAATTTCAACTAACAAAAAAAACCTTAATTATTATACTTTATATGTTTTATATGGCTAAGTTCATTTCTTTCATCGATTGAAGATTTCCTAAATAATAATCAAACTTTTGACATGAGAAGGATAAAAAAAACTATAAAACATATAACGCTAGTCACTTGAAATAATTCAATGTCCCTGTCATCAACTCTGATTTCCATAAACTCGGCTAAAAGTCTCAAGGAATTTGCCAAATCACGCTAGTTCCCATCAGTTTACATGACCAACCACAAAATGTTTCAACAAAATTCCTCTTACATTATTTAGTTCTTGGACTTGCATTAACTTAAAAAAAACGTTGATGTTTTAACAGCTTAAAATTAATTAATAAAATCCAATGACTTTGTCCAATATAATACGGAAATATGAAATACCTACATATGTAGAAACCGACCTGCGTCCTAATAAAACTGACGAAAGCGTAATTGATGACATCATCTTAAACTTGCTCTAAAAATACATATATCCTTGTCTGTTTCGATTTCTGAAACGCGTCTCTCAAGAAAACAATGAAACAAAGGAAAAAAGATAAAAATCAGGAGGAAAAGATCATTTTCCAAAAGGAAGAAGCGGAGTCGTGACAAGACCATAAAACGTTTGAGCGAAGACTGACGCATCGCCAAAAAATGTTCCCATTATTGGGAATGTACGCTGACGCTATAATTGACGTTGTGAATGGTAAGTATAGTTTCAGCAATTAGCATAATCCTTCCAGTGGCAATCCCTTTGCCATCCCCTGCCGTCAGTCAGTGACGGTATGCATCCCTTCTTGTAATGATTTTTCGAACGACCAAACATCATCAAAACCATGACATCATCATTCGCATTCTTCGTTGCACGCAACATCAAAGATGAGAGAGAAATGATGTTGTTTTTCCCTCGACATTCAATGATAGTTCAAGGATAACTTTGGACATAAAAAGTGAGACAGCGGAGAACAATTATTATACCTACTCATTAATGGTCAAAAACTCAAAGTCACCATGTAAAATTTTTCCGAAGATCAGATCATGACGAGATAAAGATACGAGGATAAAGATTCAGTGAATTCAATTTTTGCTCATTTTTCCGCAGTATTATTGCCTTTTTCACAGATTCAATGGAATTGGTGATGTCAAGAGATTTGTCATTTTTAACAGGGAATTTGAGAAGTGTTTAATTAATAGTGGAAGTCCATTCATTATTTTTGGTGTAATCTCTGTGATCAGTACGATCTACAATTTCAATGAATATATTAACAATTTCTAAAATTAGAATTTGGCTGTATATTTTTCTGCTGCCCACACGGTCCATTAATCCTCTGCGGACTTGATCTTCAAGAAGAGAAGAATGCCATTTGCGAAGGAGGAAGCAGTCGCCAAAGAGCCTTATCCAGACGTGCAAATTACCACGTGCCGTATAATTTTCTAAATGCTTGACTACACACACTTGTTTACTGCGTACCTGTGTGTGTGCATTAGGCTATTTTTAGACACGATTTTGTGGAATCGCATTTGATTCGTGAGGAAAAAATGGATGCTATTGTTGTCCTTTTAGTGTCAACGATTATCTCACAGTAATGATGACACTCTGTGAAATAGGAATTCCTTGTCTCAGTTGTTTCCTACACGAGCATGTACATAGGTAAATGGCTGGAGTTGATAGTATTTACATACACAATTTTATTACTGAAAAATGTCTGCATTAAATTTACTAAAGAGTTTGTTCATGAAAAAAGACATACGGAGTTTGAGCAAAAATCGTAAAATTGTGCTAATTTTTTATCTGAAAAGTCAGCTTTTATTTGGATATGCACGGTCCTTTTTCTCCAGTGCATCTTTACACATTGAAAAGGCATATATGTAGGTATGCAAATGAAGTATATTCAGCGTCGTTAGAATGCTCCGGGTGAAGTCTTATTAATCCACGTAATACCTTCAAATGAGAATTAATAACTCTATCTGGTAACACGAGAAATTACGCTTTAATAACGAGCCACGATTACCTATGTCTTCGGCCATTAGTTAGAATGTAAATGAAACCCATGCCACATGCCTGTGAGCCTACTCATATGTTACAATCTTTTTGCAATTTAAC
>JAHZMY010000256.1:0-10299 GCA_027743915.1 Seira sanloemensis
TTTCTTCATGAGACTTGTCGAGTCCCAAGTTTCGGATAGCCTGAATGCTCGTTGGTGGAGACTTATTCCTCAAGACGAAAATGGAAATTTTCCGAGAGAAGAGCAAGTTGCCATGTCCGTACTCAAAATTAATGAAAGGGGAAATGTAAAATCCAGGTCGGCAAAAAGTTCATTAGACGTTGGGGTAATGCGAGAAAAGAAAATAAGACGGCCAATCTCTGCAGGCTTAAGTAGATCCTTCTCCAAGACATCGTGCGCGAAAGCGCTCACAATAAAAACAAGATCGAGATTGAGCATCGACGACGGAAGAGTAGCGCTCGGAGATGCTGTAGTCGTGGAGCCGAGTGAATCAAATGGGATACAAGAGATTGAGGATGGTATGGACACGGATGAATGCTGCAGAAGGGACCGTGAAAAGATCTTTGGCTCGTTTACAGACACAGTTACTAGTGTTACTAAGACTGATTTGAAGAGAGCATCTACTCAGTCCAAACTTGTAAAGAAGAGGTTACCCCAAGAAAAAATCAAACCAGCCACTGGGAAGGATTTGCGCGAGCATCCGGAAAAGGTCAAGACGCTTGTAAGGCTCAGCGATAGAAGCCATCAGGGGCGACAAATTACATATGCAGGATCTGGAGTTTTGAAGGCCGACGATGTCCTGGACGAGCTAAAGTTAAAAGGGTTAATTAAAATTCCATTAGGTCCAAAGTCCACCTCTAGTCTTGTCATACCCCACAGTCGTTTTAATTCCAACGAACGTGGATTGAATAACATGTTCTTGACGCTGGAAAAGAGGCACAGGGATTATGACAAGCTGCGCAAGTTGCGAGATGAAAATTTCATCACGATGTTGGAGAAGGAAGTCGTAGACGACGATGAGTCTGACGTATCTTATGAAAGTTTCGTTGTGGAAGTAAAATCCAACCCTGACAATACATTATTAAAACATGGGGAGCCGCATTTAGGCGTAGGCGGACCTCTTCCTGATCGCAAGGATAACCCGCCGGCATTAAATGTGAAAAAGAGCAAGTGAGCCCAAATCAATTTGGCTGGTGTGGCGTTTTTAAGACAGAAAATTGCAAAATTATGACCAAGCTTTTTTGTGTAGGGTAGCCCCAATTCCGATTGAAAGTTCGAGAAGCAGTTCGCGTGACTGGAACGTGACTGATGAATGCGTCGTTTGTTTTGGCCGTTTCCGGGAAATCCTTTTGAGATTTTACGGAAGAATGCTGATAGTAAGTAGTTTCAGAAAAGAAACATTTGGAAAGAGAATGAAAATTATAATTTTTATTACGGTTGTTTTAGACAAGTGCCCGGACGAAGAAAACAATTAGCTTCAGATTACAAAAATGGCGATCCGCCTCCCGATCAAATTTAAGGAACGTCAGTGTAAGGCTAGGGCATATGCGCCAAAAGATGAAAGATTCATCTTTGTTCAAGAAGATTGAAAGATTCAAAATGAAAGATGAAGATGAATCAGTGTGACCTGCAGTTAATGTACTACTGAGTGAGTGTTAATTTGTAGGGATTAATAATAAAGGAGATAAAGATTTTAGCTTTATTAAACATACATCACACCAAAATTACCCATTTGCACATTGAGTATTGCTTCACCACACTTTGTAATTTATTTAAAGTAACTAGTTATTTTGTACTTAAATATTGTCAAAATATCCTCATTATATTTTACGTCCACGGAAGCCCTAAGGAAAATAGTATTGTTCCTATTACGAAATACAAGGTACACCACTGCAGCATCAACAAAGGGCGAACCGGGACACTAATCTCCCGACTTCGAAACTTTTCCACGTCCAGCAGAAATGAATCAGCCATGTATGCATACAGATATGGACACGCTGACATTATCATCCGTGTGGATACCTATAATGAGCATTATAGTCACTTGAACTCATGTTGTACTTGAACTCATGCTGTAGATTAAATCTTAAAAAAAGGAGTTGTGTATTTTTTGTACTTGGACATGGACAAAGAAAAAGCAAAACAACACCATGAAAATTCCATGTACAGCCTGTAGGGAAAAATAGAGTCCTTGGAAGCTTGACTGCTGGATCATATTACGTGCCTACAAGGTAGTTACAAGAACTAATTAACTAATATTTTCTCAAAATTAAACGATGGAAGCTATAACTAATTAATTATCACCGTACAGTTCGCTTCAAAACATGCAACGACTCCCTTCCAAGAACACAAAGAACGGGAAACGCGAGGAGGAAATTCGGAATCTGTTTGATTTTGAAATACCTACATAATTGAAAATGAAAAAAGAGTATATTTAAACGAGTCGGTCTCAATACTTAAAAAATACTATTTATAGTATTTACCTTAGAAAGCCTACGTCCCAATATTTCCTTTGTACGTATGAATATGGCAGGTAAGGAAGTCCCCACGAAGATTTCAAACAGTACAAAGGAATGTGGTCTGGATGTGCATCATACAATTTATTCTCGCAAAACTGGTTGATACCATATAGCTATAAAACAGAATTTAAAATGTTTAGACGCATAATTGAAACCATTTAGCAAAAGCTTTGACCATAAACTAATTCTTACCTGGAACAAATAGAATGGAAATGTACACAAAACTCCTTGGATAACGGAGCAAAACACGAATGGAAAATAGTGAAAGCGTCGTTTCTTGTCCAGTAGTTGTTGCTGGAGCGAATACGCGACAATGAAGCCACAATTTAAAATTCCATTAGAACGGCACAAGGTACTCAGCCCGGCGTAAACTATGGCAGCTAAAGTATTTCTGCCATAATACAATACCAAGAATAATTATTCATATGCGCGATCCATCTACGCGCAGTGGTAAAATAACAATTTTGACTCACTGGTTAAAAAGCGCCAGAAGGACAGAACTTGTCAGGTACGCATATAAAGTTTCAGTATACAGCCCATTGAAAAATATTGACGCAGGGTTGAAAATGAAGAAGAGCGACGCTGTGAGAGTGAGTTTGTGTGATCCTCCTCCACTCCATAATTTGGTCAGCTCGTAAATATTTTCGGCACATTTAACAAATATCCAAGTGTTGAATAGCACGCCAGCCACGATTACAATCGAACTCAGCGACATCACATATCCCAAAAGTAAAAAGGCGACCCTCGATGGGAGATACAGCAACATTGGGAGAAGTGGGAAGAAAGCCAGCATATTTTCAGAGGTGTAGCCATGCACCGAAATATGGAGAAAATAGTGACCATCCCAGTTTACATATCCTCCAAATGTAGAGTTAACCAAAGGATCCAACCATTTCCCGTAATCATACTCCGGAGTAAATTTGAATCCATCATTCTCATGCTTCCAAGCCGAACCCAGGTTATATGTCAGCCCCTTTATAAACATAAGAAATCTTTAAAAATACATATGTTGTATGTTGAGCTAACTAAATTATCGGATCATAAGGTCAACTTACCTGTATGACAAATACCAAGATCCTGGAAGTCAATGCGAATTGCCGCACTTTAGCTTTATAGTCAATCCTCTTGCAACCTCGTCATCCTTTTTCGGTACTCTCGCCTTTTTAACGCTCCGATAATGTTGTTGACTACTTTTGACCGTCTTACCTTTCCCCCAATGACATTCGTGGGCTCAACCTGATTGTCGTGTTGATTGCAGACCCAATTTTGTATCCCACTCTTCACTGTACAGATGAAAGCCGGTTGGTTTGTGTTCCACAAATTCACCAAGTGGGTAGTACTATCAATCAAGCGAACAAGTGGCAGTTCATTATCACTAATCAGGTCTTCAGGACACTCTCTTGTACAACTGCGATCGTCAACTTCATCATCATCAGATGAGAACAAAGGGGTTGGGGAATGCGTCTCTTGGGGATGACATGATGACTGCAAAAGTTGAAAATATGTTTCTTGTTTTCCCTCTCGCCATGAAACCTCTTCTTGCTCGTGACAGGTGATGCCGAGTAAACAATCCACGAGTTTACGTGCGGATCCAGAGGTCCACACATATAATATGTGGATGAGCTTTACCACCAAGTCCCAATAAGCCCAAAAATATCGTAGTTTCTTCTCTTCCTCTTGTTGATTGTTGGCATTTATATCACCCAAGAAAGAGGGACGGGATTTTGACTCGCGGTTCTTGTCCCGTAAACATTGAAGTCGTTTTGAGCGGTACTCCGTCATAATTATAAGGGCTCAATTTTCCACTAAAGCGTCTGCTTCCTCTGGTAAGATACTCATTTCAGACATAGTTTCGAGTACAAAATTATAATGTTTTTGAGGACGATTCGCTGAGGCATTCAATGTCAAAAATTAATGTAATGTTGTTATGGATTTGCAGTAGGAATGAGTCGATGGGGTGGTGGTTTGGGTGGACGTGGGATCCGTTTCCAACCGTCAAGCAGTTCGAGTGGCGGAGCGGCGATACCTCCTCCTCCGAGCATACAAGCGAATGTTGTGAAGCCGAGAGGATTCGCGTCCCTGACAGCGATAAATCAAAATGCCAACAATATTCCAGCCGATCCTTACGCCGCCGCTGTGAAGAAACGAAATCGGACCGAGGAACAATATTTTGACGAGGATGAGGAAGAGCCTTTGGCATACATTCCTGCACCTGGGAGCCCTTCCTACAAGGGAGAACCTGGGGCTAAAGATTCGGACGACGATGATCCCCTGGATGCGTTCATGGCTGGAATCGAGCAGCAAGTGAAAAAGCAGGCGGAAGTGAAGCCAAAGGAGTTGGAGAGCAAAAATGAGCTGAAGGGGGTTCGAGACGATATTGAAGGAGAGGACGATGAAGAAACTTACTACAGATATGTTGCCGAAAATCCTAATTTCGGAAAAGATGATGAATCGGATAACGACGACTTGGAGTATGATGAAGATGGGAATCCCATTGCACCCAAGAAAAGCAAATACATTGATCCTCTTCCACCTATAGATCATTCCACAATCCAGTACGAACCCTTTGAGAAGAACTTTTATGAAGAACACAAAGATATCGAAGAGTTGAGTGATGATAAAGTGGAGGAACTTAGGAGTACTTTGGGCATCAAAGTTAGTGGAGCAGCTGTCCCCAAACCTGTTAGCAGTTTTGGACATCTTGGATTACCGGAAGCTCTTATGAAAGTCATTAGAAAGTCTGAATTTACACAACCCACGCCAATTCAGGGTCAAGGCATTCCTATTATTTTGTCAGGACGAGACATCATAGGTATTGCTAAAACAGGAAGTGGTAAAACGGCTGCATATCTCTGGCCAATGATGGTTCACATTGCACGATCAAAGAGAATTAAAAGGTGGAGAAGGGCCCATAGGCATTATTTTATGCCCAACTCGTGAACTTGCAATTCAGGTAAGGTTGGTTTGTCATTTTTACTTATATTCAATTTGAGCATTTTTACTAATTCGTGATTGATTATTTTTGTTCATTTGGCTTTATAAATACATGCATATAAATAATTTTAACTTCTTTATCATTCTGATTTCAGCTCGTGGTCTTGACATACCACATATTAAAACAGTCGTAAACTTTGACGTCGCCAGAGATATCGACACCCATACGCACAGAATCGGGAGGACAGGTACAGATACCGTACAATCATACTTAACCATGTTGATTACCTATGTCAATTTTTGTGTTTTCAAACAATTCCTTGAATCGATTGATTAGGCCGTGCTGGAGAAAAAGGAACGGCATACACTTTGGTCACAGAGAAAGATAAGGAGTTTGCAGGACACTTAGTTCGAAACTTGGAGGGAGCCGGTCAGACCGTCCCAAATGAGTTGCTTGATTTAGCAATGAAGGTAAAACAACAGTTCATATTACGTATACTTGTGCTGTTTGATTTCCTTGAAAAACTTTTAAATTGCTCGATAATTTCAGAGCCCGTGGTTTAGAAAGTCGCGCTTTAAGGAGGGAAAGGGCAAAAAAGCTTCTTTAGTGGGTCGCTGTCGCGGACTTGGGTACGAAGGTGACTCTAAATCTTCTGCCCCGCCAGCAAGCTACTCCATGCCCACATTTAAGCCGGGTTTGGTAACGGGTGGATTGGCAGCAAGCAGTGTTGCAGCAGCTGGTCCAGGCTCCAGTAGACTAGATGCAATGAGATCTGCTTTTAAACAGCAGTACATGTCTCAGGTACGACAGCAGTACATATGAGTCAAATGACGAATTCTTTCTTTGCTTTCTAAGCTAAGTTGGCTGAGTTAACCTTTGTCATTCTTTTAGTTCCAAAAATCCAACGATGCACCAATTCAACCCAGCGCTCAAGGGGAAGTCAAACTTCCTCCGATGCCGCCACCACCATCTTCAGCAGCCCAGACAATGTCACCTCCCCCTCCTCCACCACCTTCCTTTTTGCCACCTGCTGCTGCAAACAATGGGACAGAAGGTGACGACTCTGAAAATCCCAAGAAAAAGAGAAAGTCTAGATGGGATTAAATTAAAAGAAGGAATCGCTGCAGTTTTTTAGCAGTTGTTTAAATATTTTATTTTAAACAAAAAAAACTTTTTACAGAATTCTTTTATGAACCGCGAAAGTTTTTATCGCATTAACAAAAGCTGAATATGTTTATGATTAAAAGAAAAGTATGGAGATGTTGTTTTTAAAGTTGGGAAAAGTCAAACTTGAAGTACTTGTATAAAGTCATACACGGTGGACCTTTGGCTAAATGTAATGTGCGCTGGCTCAAATTAAGAATTGCTGACGCAATTGTCAAGATGCTTGGGTTAATGCTCTTCTCTCTGGAGTGTGAGCAAACGGAATCAGAGTATCCTACATGGTCCTTAAATGCATTTTTAAATGTTTTTTCGTTAATTCGTGGCCAATCGTTTGTCAAGTGCCGTTCCACCCGTCGATCACGAAAGAATGAGGATATTTCATGGGATCTATCGTGTATGTCACTTTGTGCTACGAAACGGGATGATTTGAAATGATTGCCATGTGCGGCATATTCTTTTTCCAATGAAAGCTTATTCATGAAAAAATCAACTGGGGTCAGTTCAACACTGAGCGCTTCGTCTTGTGCCGTAGCCACGATGAGATTAGTGCTTCCATATCTGGGACTGCTTAGCACCCGTTGAAGTCCAACAGTGAAAGTTGGCGATTCCAGAAATATTCTCCGCAGCAAAAGCGATGGAATTGAAATTTCCCCATTCCGAATGCCCAGGTGGTCCCTGGAGCTCCACAAACTTGTTCCAACCACTCCAAGTCCATCTATGAATTATAAATATTAAATTGCATAACCTATTACCTAACATGTACATATAAACAGCAACAAAAGAAAAATTCATTACCTGAATTTAAACCCAAAATACCAAGTGAGCCAGCCTCGGCCAGCATTACAAAAGGAGCGATACCCTCACACGGGGCGGGTCGAACTTCCAGTAAAATTGCGACGTCTTCACGGAAAATCATTTCATCTCCGTCCCAATTTTGCCCGATAAGAATGTGGGCGTACTTTGTGGCACTTGAGAGTGCAACTGCCGATGTGCCTATTCCAACCATTTGATCGCCTCTCCGTGTCCTATTACTCGTCGAATTTGACGCTGGTGTCGTCAGTAAAAGGTCTTGGTTTTCTTCAGACGTTTGATTTTTACATTTGTTTTCAGTATAATGAGACTTTTTAAATGTCTCATTTTCCCCCACTCCATTCTGGCTCCGCTTCCATTGATACCAGCTCGTGCCTCGCATTTAGGATAAGGATGTCATCTAACGTGACATTTGCTCCAAACGCGATTCCTTTCATTTCCTCCAGGCCATTGGGATAATAAAGCTGAAGGGCTTTCACAAAATGTGCCCGGACCAAGTCAATGCAGTCACTCCAGCTTGGCATCGAAGGAGATTGTTGATAGTATGAAATTAATTTTTCAATTTTATCCTTTGCTTGACGTCCGTGACTTTCACCTCGGTCAAAGGGCATTCCAGACACAATTATGTGCTCGTAAGACTCTATTGACTCATTGTCAGTTTCAGTTGTTGTGGGTTCTGGAGACAAAGTATTGTTTTGAGTTTGAATGGAGGATGGGGTACTTGACTCAGTAAGAGTGACCCTTGATTGTAAAGGAGACTTTGTCGGTGAATCTGTTGTGCTCGAGTTAATTACTAAAGGGGTGGTTGCTGGGGACGCAAGGACTGGGGTGGTTGCATTTAGATTGCTGTTTGGATTACACGACTCGGAAATATTAAAAAACTGAAACTCTATGAGGAGAAACAGTGTTAAAATTGCCTTGAACGCCATTTTGTACGAGCTGTTCGACTCGAAACCACTTGCGAAATGAATGAAGTGAAGAAAGAAATTTTTAGTGAAATTAAGAAAAGAGCCAAAAAAAAGGATTTTAGAATGAATGTGTATTTTTAATTGAATAATTTTAGTTACCAAAAATTTGAAGATAATGAATTTAAACAATCAATTTTGGTTGGCTTCTGAGAATTTCACAAGCATTGCATTAAAAAAATCCCACCGAGTTTCATGATTGTCAGATATATTCCTAATTATAAGCCGGTTCAAAAGGTTCATGTTTTATTTTAATTTGTGGTGGACACGGAAGGCTGAGATATAATTCTTGGACATTATTAGTATGTACATAGTTTACTTTCCCATCCATAATATTCTCAGCATCTATGCACGAATCCATGTACGAAACTGATCGAGTGAGGTCACGCAAATGAAAGCAATTAATTAGGCATGAATCATACCTGACCTGTCTACTATTCTGTTTCTGATGTACAATATGCCGTGGAAATGACAAGGAAAGTGAACAGCCGAAGCAACTGATTTGTAGAAAATCTTCGGATTGAGTCCAATTTTATTTCAGATAAAATAAAAGTGACGTTTTAGCTAATTACTTTTTAGTAAATTAATCAAAAGACACAATATCAACAAATAAAATGAATTAACAAAATAACACTATTAAAATCACCATTTCTAACGTTCTAACTCTTGATGAATAAGAAGGAAATTATGCAATTTACATAAAATTGTGATAGATAAGACTTGATAAATTACAACAAAATCTACTTGTTTACTTTGAGTTTCATTTTTGACGGCGTTTCGTCCTCAGACTCGCTTTCATCCTCCTCATCTTCGAAATAAATAAAATTTTTGCATATTTAATTAAACTTCCAAAAGCATGTATACGTATAACGACTGGACTGGACTTCAAAATAAAGTTTTTGTTTACCTTTGGGTCCACTTTCAGTTTCCTCTTTATCCTCAGTCTGGGTTTCCAAACGCTTTCTCGCTTCCGTAAAGACGGACTGCAAAACTATCGAGTCCTCATGAATCTGTGACGCATCCTCGTTGTAAAACTGAGCGTTTTTGCACAACTGCATGAAATCCTTCTCCAAGTCATCCAAGTCTTGGTACTGCCAAATGAATATTACAACAAGGCTTTTATTAGTACATAGATTCTCACTCGAAGCAGATGTATTTAAAAATCGAAACATTTATGTAAAAAACTAACCGCTCCGTTTTCAATTTTTGAACATATTTTCTTGATATCGATAGGCTTCTTAATGATTTCATAATAATCCGGGTACTCTCTTCGAGAGGGCAGCTTCATGAAGGGTCTGCTTAGCGTTCGTCCCTCTCTGACAAAAGAAAGTATACATGTACAGTACAAAAACCTATGTATAAAAAGTCGCTTTCGTATCTCTTACAAATTGCTCACCTATCCTTATAATTTATGATGACGTCCATCAACTTTTTCATCTTCTGCTTCACCTTTGGATTAACATTATTTCCCTTCGAGCTGCTAGCTTTCAGACGCCTTTGGCCGTCCTCTTTTTCTCGGGGGCTCCTCCTCATCGTCATCTTCGTCAAATCTACCTGGCCTTCTTCTCGTCTTACTCTGGCGTTTACTCTTCTTTCCCCTGCCTCTGTCAATGCTGCCGTTACCAACATCTCCATTTTCACTTCCCTCGTTTTCTTCCTCTTCGTCGCCGTCTTCGTCCATTCTCGCCCCGATAACTTTGAGCCACTCCTTCTCTGTGAGAGAGTCACTGTAGTCGACCTCTTTCCGCACCCTAGATCCCCTTCCAAGAACCGTCCTATCATCCTCGTCTTCGTCCCAGTTGTTGTCGTCATCCTCCCTGAGAAGCCAGTCTGGCAACTCTTCCTCCACCATGAGCCGAGGTTTCCGCTCATCTTCCGGTAGGCTATTTTCTTCCTTTGTTCGATCATTGTCCATCTTGGCAAACAGGTCGATTTCTTCGTTACTCCGGGCCAACATGTGGTTTATCGTTTCATCATCAGGAGCTTCATTCTCCTCCTCATCGTCACCCTCGTCTTGATGCAGAATACTTTGGAGAAATTGCTTTCT
>JAHZMY010000257.1:0-11146 GCA_027743915.1 Seira sanloemensis
CTTTTTTTGCTCCAGTTACCAAAAAATCAGCTTCTACAAATATTTGAAGAAGCTTCGTAATTATGCTAGCACCATCCTGTACTTCCCTGAGTTCGAGCATTAATTTGAAACTACCGACTTGAAATTGAGGGATATTATATTTAATATTTAATTAGGCGTTAGGCAGGTGTAGTAGTTGGTAAAACACTCGTTTCATTTCAATAAAATGTTTCGTTTCCGCTCAACGCGACGCCATCACAGTCCATGGCGCCCTTCTTCATTTGTCCGGCTCCACTTGAAGACGACGATACTCCTCCTCGTGATGACGCTTGTGCTGTTCGTCCTCTCCGAGAATATCGAGGACGGGAGTAGTCGCAGGCGGATGAAATTAAACGACCGAAGCTCACGATTATCAAAGCACCCGGTTGTGATAGTGGTGTCCTTTGATGGCTTCAGATACAACTACTTCCAGAGAACTGACACTCCAAACATGGACATCGTCAAGGACAGTGGGGTGTCAGTTACCTACATGCGAAATCAGTTTGTGACCAAGACCTTTCCTAATCACATGTCCATTGTGACGGGGTAAATAAAAACTTTAACGCAAAATGTAAGATAAACCACTTTAGAAAAACCATTTAAAGGGCTTGTCTTTTGACTTTTTACAGGTTACACACAGAAAGCCACGGGGTGATAGACAACGTACTGTACGACCCTTTATATGGACCCTTGGATTTCAAAACTCGCGAATTTTGGAACTTCGACAACCGCACTCTGCCGCTCTGGACGCTCAACGAGTTGGCCGGCGATGGCCGGCGAAGTGGTGTCATGATGTGGCCGGGCTCCCCCTTCCCGTACGGCGAGAACAGCACAGTTCCCTCCCGCATCAAGCGTTGGAGTGATAACTTCCCTTTCCAAACGCGAGTAGACATGGTGCTAGATTGGATCACTCACGAGTCGGAGCCCTGCAACATGGTCTTCCTCTACTTCGAGCAACCGGATGAAGTCGCTCATGCCTACGGCCCGGAGTCGGAGGAGGTGACCAAGTACATCAGCACCGTGGACAATACCACGGGCTACATGATCAGTAGATTGAAATACTTTGGCATCTATGACAAAGTCAACTTGATCCTGCTGAGTGACCATGGATTCCACGAGGTCAGGCAGGAACATATAATCAACTACACGAGTGCACTTAGACCAGGAAGTTATCACACGTATGGATACTCTCCAGTCCTTCACATTTTACCGGAGGAGGGAGAACTCGACTACGTTTATGATGCGATGAGGAACTTGTCCCACTACAAAAATTTTACCGTTTACAAGAAGGAGGAGATGGATCCTCTCTGGTTCTACAGTGCAAATCGAAGAATCATGCCAATTATTATGGTCGCGGATTTGGGCTACGTGTTTGAAGACTTTTGGGGAAACATTGAAGCCTACAATAAAAAGTTCAACATTAAGAGTGAGTAGGCGACATACCATGTCATATTTTTATTATGATTGGCTGAACTATCTAAGTATGATTAAAAACNGTGTTTGAAGACTTTTGGGGAAACATTGAAGCCTACAATAAAAAGTTCAACATTAAGAGTGAGTAGGCGACATACCATGTCATATTTTTATTATGATTGGCTGAACTATCTAAGTATGATTAAAAACTTTTTGCAGAGAGTCCTACTCATGTTTATGGGACACATGGGTACGACAATCGGCAAATGCCCATGCACCCTTTCTTTATGGCACGGGGGCCGGCGTTCCGTGTCGGTTACCAGGGCGATGTCTTCGACAATGTTGAACTTGTATCCGCTCATCTGTAAAATTATGGGGATGAGACCTGCTCCGAATAATGGCTCGCTCAATAATGTTTTCCATTTGTTGAGGAGAAAAGGTTTCGCCATGGGAAGTCCTGTTGGTTGGGCAATGGGTACTTTATTTTAATTAATCCCACACTAAGTAATCAAAGTATTTTGTTACTGTGGAAATTATGTTTTCAAAGGTGCTGCGGTTGTCCTCGGGATTACATTGGTGCTTGGAATCATGTCCGCTTTGATATCGGGCAAGAAATCGAGGCGCCGTAACCGAGATGGGATTCCGGAAATGGCTAGCATAAGGTCTCAGTTTGAAACATTTCGACGTCTTTATTTTCAATGACTTGGCCATGTATTGATTAGTATGATCTTATGATTGCAGAGAATTCATCGACGTTGAGAATTCCGAATCTTCCAAAAAGTTTCCTGTCAACAGCGAAGAATGTCAGGCACTTTTGCTCTCATCGTCAACCGAAGAGTTGTGAGAATTCGAGCTCAGCAAAACTTTTTACACTTTGGCAGTTGATTTTTGTGAAATTATCTTTAGTCCGAAACGCACAAAAAGTTGCATTCCGTTATTATAAGTACTTATGGTTATGACAGGAGTCTTGAAGTTTCGCATTTAATGATCAATCCTATTTTAAAGTCTATCGCATTGATTTTAATTGTTTCGTGTAGTCCAGGTCCAAATATTGCATGTTATATCATAAGTACCTGATTATTTGACTTGTATAACTGAATTTATGAAATTAATCTTTGACGTTTAATGTAATCGAAATGGAATGATTAATTTGTGTATTTATGAACTTATTGTTATTTTAACGGCGTAAGTTGGTATATGTAACAAAGTGGTTGTGCATGGTGGGAATTGGAAAACGAATTGTTCACAAAACAGAAAGCATTTTCTTAACATAACCTATAATTGTAGAGTAATCAAAATGTAGTAATTTAATTGAAGGTTGTTTTTTTAAAAGCTCGAATTTACCGGATCGTGCCTACACGCATTTTGAATCCTTAACCCAAAGTCCAAATGCTTTTGAAATTGGGTGCTGTTTAGTTGAGTCAGACAACCTTAAACCAACCTAAATGAAAGGTGTAGTATTTAACTTAGTTGATTTTAATTAGAATTAGCCAACCATTTTAGGAATAAGAAATTTCTCAATCTGTATTCTAGTCACCGCCACCAAAATCTCTTTCATCATCGTTAGCCCCTAAAAGTGCAATTACAGTGTTAAACGTTAACTGTTGTTGTGAGAGTTGAGGTTGGGAAGAAAGAAAAAAGCGCACATTTATGCAAGTCACTATCAATAAATACAAAGGAAATTAAATTGTGATTTAATGACCTAACACTTACGTAAGCCTTTTAACGAATTGCTCGTATTTAAACGATTTTAAATATTATTGTATTAATGTCTAAACTTATATTATCATTTTTAAAACATGTCAAAAATCATTTGAGAAAAAAATAAACGAATTAAATGAAATATCATCTTCTTTTTTATTATACATAATTGCACAACTGTGTTTTAATTGTACATCAAAGTCATAAATTATACATTCATTATATAGTTTTTTTAGGGAGGCGTCTCAAAGATTTCGTCTAAGTTCATTTTGTATAATAATAGTAGTGTCAGCCATGTCGTCGACATGACTTCCAAAAAACCCACAGAGCGTTACATAAACGAGTTTTAATAATATTTTTTAAGTCGTCACATTTCATTAAATTAAAAATCCAATAGTTCATTCAATACGTTCAACAATTCAAGTCAAATACATATTTTGTTTTTAGCATGTAATAATTTGTTGTCTCATTTTTATTAGCGTTTCGTCTACTTTATATTTTTATAATTTATATAAATTTGTAAAGGTAAAATGTGAAAATATTGCTTTTACAACTTCCAACCGGACACAATTTCATTAGGGACCTGCAACTTTGGGAATGTGTTTCAATCAAGCAATTATCATAATTCATAACAAGTATATATTTGCAAGCAAGTCTTAAAATTTAATGTCTGACTATTTATTCTGACGTTTAAAAAATTTGAATTTTTAAAATCACTTTTAAACTCGTTCAGATGATCATTTTTGACTAAACGTTTTTAAATGCCTTTATCGTTTCAAAAAAACCGGAATGCGCTTTTAAAATGCTTTTGAACTGAAGTCGAAAAGATTGAATATATTAATATATACTTTTCTGCTTTTCCAATGAAATGTGCGTAGAATACAAATTGTGCCTCTTTAAAACCCCTTCATAACATATCAGGTAAATCAGGATCAGTGTTCAAAACGTGCAATGTGCAATCATTGCCAATGTCCCAATGCAAACTAACATTGAATATTTTTTCACGTAGTAGTTCTTTGTAATGCTGAAATAGCTTTGTTTCTGATTCGATTCCGATACACACTTAAAATTATAGAATATAACAGTCTCTTTCTGTCCCCAAAAAATCAATCTCTGTCTACACTTAAATTAAATTATTCTATCGAGCTCTTTCTCTTTTCCGAAGCAAAATACTGTGAAAGAAATACATTTTCTCTTTGTAAAACTAACAAATCACTTTGATAATCATTTCCAGCGACTGATCAACCGGGCATCATAGTATATAGTAGTCAGCATTATTTTCACAATGCAAATCTCTACTGTAATTTACTGCGTCGCAAAAATCAATTGATTGCTGATTCTCTAAAGTTAAAATGGCAACAATGTATATAAATAAATTACGACAATTATTAGCTACGAGGAAAACCTGCGCTCAGCCAACAACATTAGCCTATAAATTACGCGCAATAGGTATAATCGGGACTCTCGTAAAATATATAATTAAATGTAGCATATTTTTATAATGACACAACAAAGTAAATATAATAAGCCCTTAAATTCGATGGTATACAACTAAAATATATATAGAGATTGGAAGAAAAAACGAAAAAAAACTCGATGAAAGAGATACATAGATATTTTCCCTAAACTTATTGATTTGTATTGATTGAACACACAATATGAATACCTCTAACTTTAACTTTTAAAAGGAATTAGTAAAGCTGGAAAATAAAAATGTCACTGTTTCTCTCTCTCTCTCTCGTCGATCTACATTATAGTATCCAAATGTAACGGTGAGTTTTGCATGGTCGACTCCAAGCTCCTTTTCGCCACCCTTTGCGCAGCCGGTCCTGAGCTATTTCCAAACTTGCGAAAGCCCGAAGAGGCAGCAGTCGTTGTCGCTCGACTCGCCACAGAAGACTTTGACGAGCTGGGGTAGGATGAGTCTAAAACATGAATTTTGTTGATGTCGACAGCGCTCCCTGCGGAATTGCCCCGCCCTTGAAGATTCGCCGAGGACGTCGACGGCAAAGACCGGGTCGACTTTGAGAGCCCATTCGAAGAGTGAGCGTTATTGTTTCGCGAGTTGCCTCGTAAATTCGTTTTTCGCGGTATGCCGTCAATCTCATTCACGTTCGTGAGGGACGGCATATCCAAGTCGTCGTCAAAGTCAGATGGGTCAACGAGGTCAAGATCGTCTGCAGAACTGGAAGTGGGCTGATTTAGTAAACGTTTCGTGCTCGTCGGCGCATTGTTTAGGTTGCCGTTCACACTACCCCCACTTTTTACGGAGGAGGCAGGTTGGTAGTGGTGATGGTGCCGGTAATGGGCTAGATTTCGAGGGCCCAACGGACTGTGCACAGAGTCGTAGTCGTTACTACTGCTCATATTCGACGTGGACACGGTCGACAAGGAGACGGTGGACGCCGCACTCGGCGAGATGAGAACTTCCTCTTGTGACAATGGGATATCCTCGAGCGGAGTATTTGATTCTGGTAAAGTACAAGGAAAGTTACAATTAGTCTTTGAACATAATACATTCACAATTATTAAGAAAATTCAGCAAAATTGAAATAATGATATATGAGATTTAGCAGTTTAACACAGCGATAATTAACTAAACAGTATGTATATAACTTATATGAATAAGACACTGTTCATGCAAGATTCAAACTAAAGACTAAAATATATATAGATGCACAAAACATTAATTATACACAAAATGCAAGTTATATCGCATGCAATGCAAACAGTTTGAAGTCTTTAACATAATTGCTAAAAAAATCAGAGTAAGAGTGCTTTTGTAAAGTGAAAGCTTGAAATACGAGAGATTTTTGGGCAGACTTACCAATTACATTATTCTCATCAAATAATTGTAATAAACTCGATCAATTTGTTATCGTGCAGAGAGAGAGAGAGAGACAGAGACAGACAGACAGAGAATATACAAAGATAGAAAGAGATGTTCAGAAAGCATAGTTTCACAGAAATAATTGACAACTGAGCGAACAATTTTTCTAATTTAAGTAGTCTTTTTTAACCCTAGCCATTTAAAGCCTTTTTTCCATCAAAATCAAATCAGTTATAATCTCAACATTTTATCTGCCTATGCATTAGAATAACGTTGTACGTATTGCAGTTACAATTATTACAAGGGCTTGTCTCATCTGACCCATCCCCCCAACTTCAACTCACGTAATTAGGTATTATTATTTTTAGTTAATTATTTGCTCGTTTTCACCAACCACTATACTTTGATAAAAGGGATATTTGAATTTGAATGTATTGAACAGCGAAAGACACAAATATACATGAAACGTTTCAAAATCTTACTTGGTATAGTTTTTAAAAAGCAATGAAAAAATGTCCGTAAAAATGCAACAATTAATAAACAATTCCACATTTTCCTCTTTTCCTAACGCTATATGTA
The DNA here is from genome assembly GCA_027743915.1 of Seira sanloemensis. Lineage (NCBI taxonomy): Eukaryota > Metazoa > Arthropoda > Collembola > Entomobryomorpha > Entomobryidae > Seira > Seira sanloemensis. The sequence continues at coordinate 6,542 of JAHZMY010000257.1, forward strand.
TATAAGTACACGGCTTTAAATATTTTAAAAGGCAAAACACGGTTGCACAAAGAAGGTAACAATTGTACGATAAGTTGATTTGATAATAAATCTAGTACGTATTTTTTCACAATTTACACAAGACAAGAGACATGAATGCTTTTATATAACGGCCTAGTCTTGAGCATTTTTTTCGTATTACCACAATAATCAAAAAATGTCATATTTTTCATATTGGTACTTGTGTTCCTTTTTGAAATTCTCTTTATAATCTCCTATTGCTAATTTCAATATGCTGAGAATGAATTCATAGATATATATATGTATATAATGTAATTTTGTTTGAACAGATTTGTTTTGGCTAACTAACATTTTAGACCTTTATCAAGCCTTCAACTTCGACCGTCGCAAGGCTCCTTCGCCTCATAATCTTCTGCCCTTGACTCCCCACTCTCACCCCCGAGTCCGAGTTATGCCCGCTATCCTGCTGCAAGCGACCTTGGTGAAACTTTTGCAACTCTTGTCCCCTATAGCTCCCCCTATAAATATTCCTGTCTAATGAGTGATGCACCCTCTGGGTGGCAGAAGGAGGTGCTGACGACTGCATCGTGGGAATCAGCATTTCCTTGCCTCGGGCATGACCCGCACTGCCAATCCTAATATTATTCTGAAGGCGAGACGGAGGAGCCCTTCTGGCTGCCACATTTTTGGCATTATTCTCATGAACAAACACGCTATTTGGTATGGTCTGAGGGAACCGGTTATGAAGGCCGACATTGTTCGCATAGAAGCCCCCATACTCAACCTTATCCAAAGAGTTGGACTTGACCTGAATCCGACCACCAATGACAGGTCGGCTATTCCCTACCACGTGGGGATATTGAAAGGGTGTGCCGCTAGGATTTTGAGTCGGGGGAGGAGGAGCGTGGTGCTGCTGCTGATGGTGGTGGTGGTGGGAGTGAAACTGGGGATGAGCATGATACATCTGAGTAGATGAGGCCGAATGAGATGAAGATGCTACTACCTGCCTAAAGTTTGAGAACTGATGGTGGTGGTGGTGGTGGGAGTGAAACTGGGGATGAGCATGATACATCTGAGTAGATGAGGCCGAATGAGATGAAGATGCTACTACCTGCCTAAAGTTTGAGACGCTATTCGACTTGGCGTAAAACTTGTCTTTGTCTGTTACACTGTACCTCCTGTCACCTGCCAGAGAGTGTGGACGGGCTTTGAGAATGCTATTGTGAAGGCTAGACTGACTATGACTATTGCTAGTGTAGCTAGTAGTGGTGTCTGGAGCGGGTGCAGATGACTGCCTACCGATTTGACCTAGGCTCACTTGACTCCGCGCTCGAGGCGCAATCGAGCCCCCTGTACCCATGGGGGACGAGGAGAGGGTCGAGAATGACACGTCTCGTGGGATTGACTTACCCGGCACTGTTTGACGGTAGTCGGAGGGTCGAACGGCGCGAGACTGATTTGACCCTTTGAGTAAGATTTTTTCTTCTGGGGGAATTGCAGGAAGAGCGGTGAACTGTGATTTGGGGGGCGGGTTTGCTCCAGAGTTGATGTTGCCGTTGGAAATTTGCGCGCTCGCGCTGGGATGCTGAAGGGGTTGCATCGGGAGAGGTTGCTCACGGTAGATTTTGTTGTTTGTACTCGCGAGAAGAGAAGCAGGATTGTGGCCTGGACCTTGGCTTTGTTGTTGCTCATTAGCACACTAATTATAAGTATTAGAAGGGTAAAGTTTATAAAATCTTGCGTAGTTGAACAATGAAGCGTGCATATAGATATGTTCAGTGTGCTTACATTATTTGAACTAGATTTAACTGAATTAAGCTGAGGAATTTTCCCGGTTGAAGAAAGCGCTCCGTTCGGGTCCGATTTTTTCGCTATGGAGGCAATAAAATCTGACGTTGCGAAGCCTCGGGGATCTATCAAACTGGGTTGACTTGGACCACACAAAACGTAACAAACAGTTTTGGCAAACGTTCCCATGCGAGAACGGGTTCTTGACGTTGGCTCTGCCAAAAAGTCCTTTGATCTATGGAAACGGTAAAAAGTTTAATTGAAAGTAAGACAGTGAACCTTTTCATAAAATAGTTAAAATCAAACATCAGCTATTTGGCAATAATTACGTCTTCGTTTGTGGTTTGCTCTACAGCAATCAGATATGTATGAAATCCAGTCAGTCCTATCACAGTCCACATACCAAAGAAGCTAATGAGAATGACAACGGCGCTACTCGGCGATTCCTGCAGGGCCATTAAAAAGTTGCCCTTTTCCTTGGACACTGAAATAAATCATAATGAAACTTTATAGAAAAATTGACCAACAAAAACCAACAAACTGTAAATAAATGATGAAAGGAAACGTCACTTACACATTGCAAGGTGAGCAATCGACGCAGATAAAACAAAAACTGCTAAAAAACTAAGCGAAACGATGAATGTGTAGAAACTCCGGTAATTTCTCTTTCCTGCACAAGTTAAATACATGTATTTACAAATTATTAAATAAACTTTTGACAGCAAATAATTGATTTCAGGTACCTATGCAATTCCCAAGGAAAGGACAATGGTGATCAAATCTGTCTACACCTGCAATAGAATGAATTGGCAATTGACAAGATTTACTTTAAAAGACACTCAGCTTGATTTAATTAAATTATTAGACAAAGTAGTCACCATGTTCACCATCACGCTAACGAAAAGGAGTGAGCCGACCACGGGTATCGCGACCGTCAGACGCTCCGTGAGAAACGGTGCACTGCAAAATCAACCAAAGTATAACAATTAAAGATCGTGCTAAAAAATATAAAAGTGTAACAATATATATTTTTGTGAGACTCACTCAAACACTATGAACAAGGTAAAGGTGAGTAGTATAAGCGCGAAACTAAGGACACAGAACCGAATGCTGGGAGCTGTAATGACGCGCCCATCACAGTAAAAGCGATTTTTTCCTGGGAAAAACTCCCACTTCCGTCGAAGTCTTGTATTCTCTCGTCTTTCTCCATTGAAGGTGGCATTCGCACCGAGCTCATCCACTTCAATGTCCACCACACGCGGCAGAAGAGGGGGGTTGGGGGTGCTGCTGCCACCAGTCGGGGCCGGTACTACGTTTACGCGGGACACGCTAACGGCGGGGGTAGTGGTTGTCGTGGCCGAGGCCACCTCGTCACTTGCATTATTCTCTAGAGGTGAACTTTGTGTTGTTGGTGTAGCTTGTTGCTGGAGGGTAGTGCTCTCCTCCCCTTGATCTCCTTCCATTTCGACCGATCCTCACCCAAAACGATGCAACGGACATGACCTTCACTCAATGTGCTGGAGAAAGCTGTGTTCCCAGCTTTGGTTGGGAGGTGAAGGTAAGCTGGAGCTGGTGACGACGGCTGATGGTGGAGGTGGGTTCGTGCCAGGGAGGTAGCAATACGACAAGGTGGTGGAGGACGCCGACAAAGTTGTTGGCATCATGGAACTGAGAGTTCCACATTATTCATCGCATTTTAATGAAAGGGTCACTATTTTGGAGTTTGCGTCACGTTTTCGTCAGGTTCAGGTATGTTGTCGTATGACGGCTAAAGGCACAGAAAGACTTTTTTTTACAACTACGAATCCTTTATCTTCAACTCTTCAGGGCTGGTGCGGAGGAAACAGAAGAACTACGGAGTTTCCAACAAATGTTTCCATTTGGCTTTCCCAACAACATGTGAGTTGTTGTCGTATGACGGCTAAAGGCACAGAAAGACTTTTTTTACAACTATGAATCCTTTATCTTCAACTCTTCAGGGCTGGTGCGGAGGAAACAGAAGAACTACGGAGTTTCCAACAAATGTTTCCATTTGGCTTTCCCAACAACATGTGCGCTGTGTGCGTGTGTTTCGCCTACAATCGCAGATTTCTGAAACAGATAAATAAACAAAAAAAAGTTGTGTTACAAGAGGAAGATGAGCGAAAAAAGGTGAATCTGGGTGGGTTGAGATTTGAGATGAGTTGAGAGAGAGAGAACTTATAAAGAAACAGAGGAGGATTTGCAAATATCCTTTTTCGTGATTCTTTTACACTTGGCACAGAACCAATGCCAAAAGATACCATAAAAAGATGTATGTCAACGATCACTATAAATAGTAGTTATTATTACGTTTATGTATGACGGCTGCTTGAAATTGCAATCATTTTTGCGAGAAGACTCGAAAAAATCTCAGGCACAAAAAGACTAAGGCATTAAGAAAGTAAAGAACTCCAATCATCAAAACGAAACTGATCTAATGATAAGTTTTCAAACTGACTTTCCTTCGGGTTCTTTGTTTTGGCAAAGATGAGTATGAGTTCAGTCAAGGTCGGCAATGTTAAAATATTACTTTTAGAACTACAAAGTTCAGGGAAAATTTATGCCGCAAACAATATTCGATAAAGCTTTTAAATTAGTTCCTAGTTAAACTGGACACATTTTTTCCCTATAACATTTCCGCATTTTTTGTCATAAGTCCGTCTCGGAGAAAATAATATATGCACTTCACGAACTTCACTGTTTTAGGGCAGCGCAGGAGAGCCTATTAACGAGATCTCGTTGATTGCCTCTGAGCCCGTATCTAATTAACTTGAATGGATGCTGTATGATAATGAT